>PYXC01002509.1:2250000-2255000 GCA_015244755.2 Tenualosa ilisha | reverse complement strand
GTCTTAAACATGCAAGACAGTATGATTCTTCTTTCAGTTGTGTAAGTAAAAAAAAAATGTGTGTGTGTGCGTGCGTGTGTGTGACCTAAATCTGGTATACCACCAGTGGACCTCAGTACTGCTTCAGGCCCGTGTCCTCTGCCTTGCCTTGTGTGTGTGTGTGTGTGTGTGTGTGTGTGTGTGTGTGTGTGTGTCTGTGTCTGTGTGTGTGAGCATGGTGTGGGGGAGAGACTGTGAATGCGTTATATAGGTCGTTTCTTCCGTCTCACTGGACACGCAGACAGCTGTGCCCGAGGGTGTGTGTTGTCTGACTGTGCCAGTCTCTCTTTTGAGGTCCTCACACTCGTTCTCTCTCAGTTGTTTGGTGTAATCAATCAGCGCTTTTTTTACTCTCTTTAAAAAAAAATAAACAAATAAAAAATCTGTCCATTTCATCTGCCCCTGCCCCACCTGCCCCAACATCTCTCTTCCTTTCAACATCTCTCATCTCTCATTCACTCCCTCCCTCCGTCTGTCTCTCTCCCTCTCTCTCTCTGTCTCCCTCTCTCTCCCTCTCTGTAAGAATGTTTCAGAGATATTTACTCTTGATCAAGTTTCTCAGCTCCTGCTGCCTCTGTCAGAGGCCTGTCGTAGTGTTTCATTTGTCCAGAGAGTCAGCAGCAGGGGGTTCTGTTTGACTTTTGTGATTGTGAACAACAGGCTACACTGCTCCCATGGAGTTAACGCGCGCGCGCGCGCGTGTGTGTGTGTGTGTGTGTGTGTGTGTGTGTGTGTGTGTGTGTGTGTGTGTGTGTGTGTGTGTGTGTGTGTGTGTGTGTGTGTGTGTGAAGGTCAGTCTGAACATTTGAGGTATATATTATGCACCAAAGAAACACCACTTTGGCAATGTTGCACTATGGGAAATGGCAAACTAAAGAAATAATTTAAAAAAATACAGAGATTTATGAACAGAATACAGATTATCTGAACCTTGTACTGTATCAACGTTCATGTACACTTGTACTGTGTTGATGTAAAAGCATCTGTCTTTGTTGTGTAATAGATTTAACATAACGATGACAATCAATCAAGCTGTCCACTGGAATAGACAGAATGACATGTCAATGGATTTGCAGCTGTGGAGTTTGTTGTGGTGATCATTTTCTGTATACAGAGAATGTATAAACAAGTTCAACCTGCAGAAGAGGCAGTAGTTAGAGAGTAGTGAGCATGCGTGTGTGTGTGTGTGTGTGTGTGTGTGTGTGTGTATGTGCGTGTGTCTGTCTGTGTGTGTGTGTGTTTGTTTGTGTGTGTCTGTCTGTGTGTTTGTGTCTGTGTGTGTGTGTGTGTGTGTGTTCGTTTGTTTGTTTTGCTCGGAGAAAGTTTTCCTTTTGCTCTTGCCTAGACTCCCTCTTTTATGGAACCTTCTAAAAGTTAAAGGCAGCAGAAGTCATTTGAGTTAAATGGGCTGGCCTCATTCTGTCATCGGACCGAGAGAAGAGTTTGTGAGGAGGGAAGAGAATGGAAGAAAGAAAGAAAGTAAGAAAGAATGAAAGAAAGAGTAAAAAAGCTGCAGGAGACAGAGGACAAGCTGAGGATTCTGCTGTTTCAGGCTTTGTCATTAGAGAAAGAGAGAGCGAGAGAGGTAGACAGAGGGAGAGAGAGAGAGAGAGGCAGACAGGGAGAGGAAGAGAGAGAGAGAGAGAGGCAGACAGGGAGAGGAAGAGAGAGAGAAAAAGAGCTAGAAAGGCAGACAGAGAGATAGAGGTAAAGGCAGACTGGGCTAGGGAAAGAGAGATACCCAGAGAGAGAGAGAAAAAGAAAGCGAGAGAGAGAAGGAGGGGAGTGTGTGTCTGCAGTTGGAGGGGGCTGTAGTTTACTCTGCTCTGCTCATAATCGCTCTGTCAGTCACACAGAAGGAACTCCAACTCCCTCCGCTCCGCTGCAGAGTTTCATCAGTTCTGATTCACAAACAAAACTCCTGACTCAAGTAGACCATGGGTGTCACACTGAACTTGTGTGGGAGCAGACATGGCTCTGCTTATTCAGCAATAGGGAAAAGGAAGCACTGCCAGGGTCCTAAAGTTCATCCAAATGACAGGCAAGGCTAGACTCTATTTAGTAATAGAGGTGAAACCCTACTGGAGCTCCACCAAAACACCAAAGATACAGGAGCATTGGACAAAAATGAGGGCTATCTTTAGACCTAAGGTGTTAGGACCTAAGGCCATTAAAGGAAAAATCTGGAGTCAGGCAGCACATTTCCTTGTTCTTTGAGACTGCAGAGTGCTGTCAGTAGGTATTCAGACTACAGCACGACGTAGACCAAATTTGTGAACTGGCAGCTAACGCTAATAAGAAAACAAAATTTCCTTGCACTCATCAGTTAGCTTTAGCTATTTGGTCTATGTTGTGCCAAATTTTGTCATTCTCATACCAACCAATACCACTCAGCAACGTGTAACAATAGGTCTACGGGTGGATTCACTACGAAAAAATTCCTTTTAGACCCAAGACCTGGTTGTGTCTAGTGACAGGAAGAATATGAGACACAGCCCGTTAGCTGTGCTACATTCAGAAGAGGTCACCTTGTCTGCTGCTGACTCTGCTCCTGCTGTTTGGCTTCACAGGTGCTCCAGAACATTCTGGAGAAGGAGACGGAGTACTCCAAGGAGCTCCAGAGCCTTTTGACCACTTATCTACGTCCTCTGCAGTCCTCAGAGAAGTAAGTTGCTTTTTTTTTGTTGTGTGTGTGTGTGTGTGTATTAACAGTATTTCTAGGTCTTTGTGTGTGTGTGTGTGTGTGTATATGTGCATGCTTGTGTGTGCGTGCGTGTGTGTGTGCATGCGTGTGTGTTTGTGTGTGTGTGTGTTTGTGTGTGTGTGTGTGTGAAGTAGTGGGGCTACAAACAGCAGACTCAGCAATGGCTTCTGAAGTAAATATATATTTCAACCACCATGTGTTGCTCACCCACTCTCTTGTGCATGTGTGTGTGTGTGTGTGTGTTTGCGTGCATGCATGTGTGTGCTTGCTTCTCTCTCCATCTGGTTGTTTCCCTTAGGCTCAATGCGACTGATATCAGACACATCATGGGGAACATAGAGGACATCTGCACATTCCAGCAGATGCTGGTCCAGTCACTGGAGGACTGCACCAGGCAAGAGAAACACATGGACACACACACTGCTAACACAAACACAAACACTTCCAAGCTGGGGGGGGTAATTAAGTCTTAGCTAAGTTAAGCCAGGGCTAGTAGTAAATCTGATTGGAGAAGATGAGTTCTAATTGTCCGAACAAAGGCTACAGGTTTATAGCTCTCCTCTAGGTTAAATTTGCGCAGGTTTATCACTGGACCAACTACCCCCTGCCCATTGCCTGCCTGCATCGCCTAGGCTCCAGTATCACCATGAGAACACAGTGACATCTAGTGGCCGTTTTTAATAATGACATTGAATGAATAGTGGTTGAGTTGTCAGAATTTTCCAGTAATTTGAACTGGTCAGAGTATAGTAGAAAATGTGTTTTAAAGTGTGTATCTCTCTCTCTCTCTGTGTGTGTGTGTGTGTGTGTGTGTGTGTGTGTGTGTGTTATTAGACTTCCAGAGATCCAGCAGAGGATAGGAGGGTTCTTCCTGAACCAGATGGCCCAGATGAGGAGCCTGTATGTGGCCTATTGCTCCAACCACCCCTCTGCTGTCAATGTGCTCACTCAACACAGGTGTCCACACAAGCCACACTGCCTTTATGTCACTGGGAACACAGCAGAATGTGAATTTATTGGCTTGGTCTATCGGTATTCATTAACCCCAAGACCATCTGCCACTTCTATTGTGTGTGTGACTGTGTGTGTGTGTGTGTGTGTGACTGTGACTGTGTGTGTGTGTGACTGTCTGTGTGTGTGTGTGTGTGACTGTGACTGTGTGTGTGTGTGTGTGTGACTGTGTGTGTGTGACTGTGTTTGTGTGTGTGACTGTGACTGTGTGTGTGTGTGTGTGTGTGTGTGCGTGTGTGCGTGTGTGTCTAGTGAGGAGTTGGGTGAGTTCATGGAATCTAAGGGGGCCAGCAGTCCAGGCATCCTCACACTGACGACAGGCCTCAGTAAGCCCTTCATGCGGCTGGACAAATACCCAACCCTGCTGAAAGAACTGGAGAGGCATGTAGAGGTGAGGTGTGTGTGTGTGTGTGTGCGTGTGTGTATACATGTGTGTGAGGGAGAAAGAAAGAGAGAGTGTGCAGGTGTTTAGGTGTAAGTGTGTGTGTGTGTTTGTGTTATGCCAAAGGACATAGGGCTCATGCTTGTGAATCAGTGTGTGGTTGTGTAAGTCATTCTATGCATTTATGTGTGTGTGTGTGTGTTCCTTTTATTTGCAGGACCTCCACCCAGACCACCTGGATCTGCAGAAGAGCATGACAGCCTTCAAAAGCCTCTCTGTAAGTCAGCATGGCCGCTGCATGGCCCTTACGTGTAGTCAGTCTCCGGCACATTCATGTCTCCTGCCTTTAAAGAGAGCGAGAGAGGTGGGGGTGGGTAGAGAGGAAAAAAGAGAGAGAGAGAGAGGGAGGGGGAGAGCACACAAGCTTTTGGAAAAATCTGCTTATTTACAGTCTACCCCAGAGTTTGGTAAGAGGATAGGTAGCTGTCTCTTCTCAATGTAACCAATAGTCTGACACACACACACACACGCACACACACACACAGTGTACTGCTTTTAGTGGTGTATTTAAGGAGACTTGACTGCCAGATGCTTGACTGTGGTCACCAAGGGCAACCTAACGAATGTTTCAGCATGTCGTCCGCAAGTTCATAGTGTATTCCTGACAGCCTCCTGTGTGATCACTCTGCATTCTTTAAAGGGAGGCCCTCATTCTTAAAGGGGTGGCCCATCTGCTGAAAGGAACTGAGGGGTCAGAAATGAGCTCTAGCTCTAGAAGCAGTCTCCTCCTGGCTACAGGAGAGCCCCCATGGGTCAGTGAAACACAAGCTGTTTGTTCTCTTCCTGTTTGCACCTGTGGCGTGG
>PYXC01002509.1:2220000-2242500 GCA_015244755.2 Tenualosa ilisha | reverse complement strand
TTCTTGCTATTTTCTCTAAGACGTAATTTCTTGTGTGTTCACCTTTGTTTTCTTGTGTGTATCCAGGTACAGCAGCTTTGGAGGAAGACGCTCAGATCCTTAAGGTGATCGAGGCCTATTGTACCAGTGCCAAAACACGACAAACGCTCAACTCCAGTAAGTCACTTATACTTTTAGCGTTATTTGAGCGATCCACGAGTAGAAATTTACATTGCACAATTTAGATATAAACTGGGATTCGCACAATTCACTTTTTTTAAGTCAGTACGACCAGCCAATCTGGAGTTATGGATATCTTTTTGGCACTGAGCACAGACAACTTTCAGATGTCTGGTTTGACCATTGTGAGACTCTGCAAGGTCAGAATTCAGATGCATCTGGTGCGAATCATTTGACATTCCACAGAGTGACATAAGGCATATCCAACTGTGTCATTCTGCACTGTGCACAAATGCGTTGCCACAGGCAGCCATTTGTCTGAAATGATTTCGTCAAGGAACTGGAAATAGGCCATCAGTATTCCCTTGTCATAAACTCTAGACCATGCAGAATGAACACTGGCAGGTCCTCTATTGTTACACCTCTTCCAAGTCTATGAACAAATGGATGAAGAAGTACATTTCTCTCCTGCTTTGCTAATGATCCTTTAACTCTAGTAAATTTGCTAATGATCCTTTAACTCTAGTAAATGTTCTAACAACGTGCTCTCTGTCTTTTTCTCTTTCCCTCCTCCATTTCCTGTTTTGTTGATCTTTCTTTTTTCAATGATTTCTTATTTCCTTACACTCTCCTGTGTTTTGTTTCCCTGTCCTCTCAATTTCCCTGTCCCATCTTTGATTGATTTTTCTTCCCTGCTTCGTCCCTCCATTTTATAAATCGTATTTTTGTTTGTCCCTGCACCACACTCCTTCACCCTTTTTCCCCATTTCAATAATTTGACCTTTGACCCCCCCTCCCCCATCCCAGCATGGCAGGGGACTGATTTGATGCATAATCACGTGCTGGTCGAAGTCGACCAGTCCAGTGTGGACGCCATGGGTGTCCAGGGCAGTGTTTATCGCACGGAACCGTGCTCAGACCTTTCGGAAGACTCGGACTATGACAGTTTATGGACCACCCATAGTTACAGACTGGGTTCTATCTCTCGTAAGAGCTGTTGCTCGTTCATCTCCTATCAGAACTAGAGCACTACCCTTCGTCAGCCCTGTTTGCTTTCAGTTCTCACTCCAGTAGACTGTGTTGCCTTGTGTTTTTGTGTGTAGTGCCTGTTATTGTGACTGTTTCGTGTTTTGTTTTTCATGGCTGAATGCCAAAGTCCCACCTAACCTTATACTCTGAACCCTTAAAGCGATAGTTATATACTTATACCTCCAGCCTTGTTGTTCGATCTCACCGAGTGTTGGTAAGAAGAATAGTAAGAATTTGGTACAACATAGATCGAATAGTGAACCACTAGCTTGCACTATTTGAAAGGGGCCATGGGAAATGAAACTTGAGAAAAATGAGTTTGTGGCTTCATTCAGTTAGTATTAGCTGCCAGTAATGTAATAGTTAGTATTAGCTGCCAATAATATAACAGTGTTAGCTGCCGGTAATGTAATAGTATTAGCTGCCAGTTCATTCAGTTAGTATTAGCTGCCAGTAATATAATGGTTAGTATTTGCTGCTGGTAATGTAATGGTTAGTATTAGCTGCCGGTTCGCTATTCTATGATGTACCAAACTCTCTCTCATTCCTCCTACCGACAGCCAGCTAGGGTAGCGCCACCTAGTGCTTCTGCTCAATATTACATTTTGCTACAGCACAGTCAGGGATCTCTCCATTAGCTTAGGTTTCCTCTGCCGATGGATTCGAAGGAACAATCAGCTAACATAAAGAGGGCTGTAAGTGATGTCACAACCAAACGTTGTGTGAATGGTTGAAGGCATGCCCAAGGCATGTCCAATACGTTGCGAAAGAGTCTGGTTCCGACTAAACAGCACTCATGAGCTAAAACAGGCATGCTTGAGTACTCCAGACTATCTGGACTAAAGGCTTTACAGGCATGACTTAGTCAGTCGTGAAGCCAATTCATGCCAGTCTTTAAGGGATTTAGGGCTGAGGGTTAAGAGGTTAGGCTTTGGATTCAGCCTATGCCTTCCTGTGTCAGTCTCCCATCAGTCAGAATGCTTGTTGTTTTTTATGTGCTTTCACCTGTATTGTTTCCATAGTTTTATTGTTCTGTTCTCCACTTGTTTAGACTGTGCTTTGGGGACTGTTGTTTAGCTCCTTTGTGTATGTCCGTGGGTGGCGGGATGGCATTTCTCTGATATTCAGAGAGCATGTTGTCATGTTTATGTGGAAGATGTGAGTACGTCTGTCATCGTTTTATACAGGTCTCTGTCACTCTCATCTCATCTATATCCCCACCAAGGGATTTCACCCTTTTCAAGTTGCACGCCTTTAGAGCGTTCTTCTTGTTATTGTCTCGCATTTTTCCAAGGATTTAATCAAAAACCTATACAATTATCCACTAGCTGAGAGGATGGCGTCTGTAAAGCAGTAAGCATGAAGTCTCCAAGGGGGGTTCTCTTGTGATGTGCAACAAAATGTGTTGTGGCAGAAGCTGAAATAATGGACCAGGAATGGTTTTTTTCTTTTTTTTTTAATCCTGTAGAGTGGATGATGGAGCAGCTCATTCTGAAATGCACCCAGACAAAGCTGTTGTTTAGGCCATTACATTAATTGCATCAGTTTTTTTTTGTTATTGTGACTTAATTGAATCAGCCTTTTTTCCTGCATTCAGTATTGATCAGACTGCTTTGTCTTTGTCCAGACATTCAGTCAGTGTTTTTTATTTTTGTTTGTTTGTTTTTTGACTGCCAGAATTGCGTAGGCAGCTTTCTGACTGCCAGTACTTGTAATACTTCTAGGCTCAGTCATAAGCTCCTGCATCTGGCTACATGCCACCAGTTAGGCTTCAAAACACAGAAAGTTAATTTTGTGTTTAGCTTAAAACATTAAGATAAACTATAAAAACTTTAAAAAAAAAAAAGTTAAATCACTTGCATGCTTAATTTTTATTTCATGTTTTTTGTAACTAAATGATGCTGCCAGACAGTAATTATTATAAGTAAAAATGCTTTTCATGTGAAAAAGAGCCTGAAAAGATGAGGGTCACTGAGAGACTGAAATTATAGACTATACAACTTATAGAACAGATATTTGCATTTGTGTATATACTATATATTCTGTTTAGCATTTTCAGTGATGCTACATGTTTTTAGTACTGGCTATACATAAATATGAAGGAAAAAAAAACGTTATTTTTTATGACCATGTCTGTGCAACATGTTAATGCATTGTATGTAATGGAAACAGCATTACTGTTGATGTGTTGAAGGTTTGTATTTTTGTTAGTTGTTTTGTTAGTTTTTTTGTTTTGTTTGTAAATGTTGATAGAACAGATTCACATCACAAGCACATCTGAACTGCTGAAAGGAGAAGACCAAGACCACCATCAGCTATAATTCATGATGGCCTTGGGCTCAAGCAGCTTTTTAATGACTTTCACTCAAGAGGCAGCTGGGCAGATTTCGGCACAAGAGTGCTTACCCATGTGGTTTCATTGGTGTTTGGTGTCCATGATATTGCCTGCCTGTAGTAACAGTGTCCGTGCATGACCCCACCACCACCCCCACCAGACAGTCACCTTTAAATGTGGTCTTCCTGTCACCCTCCATACCAGAACACCCAGTATTAGTCGGTGTGGTTATCCATTGCTGTGCTACCCTGTCAGCCATTGGCTAATCTAAATGATGACCCTCCTCTTGTTTTTTAAACAGGGTCCAGGAAGGAGTCAGGACCTCACATGCTTTTCCCAGAGACGGAGATGATCTTTGTGGAGGAGACCAAGAGCAATGGGCAAACTGTAGTGGAGGAGAGGTTAGAAAAACGTTGAAACATTTCAGAGTGTTCAAAAAAAAAAAAAAAATAACAAATTGTGTATTAACCACACCTGTGCAACAACTTCAGTTTGTGAAACTTTTTTTTTTTAAAGGGGTTTGGTGGACACAGTCTATGCTTTAAGGGATGAGGTGCAGGAGTTGAAGCAGGTGGGTGTTCCCGTGTTTTTTTTTTTTCAAAGATTCGTTAAAGATCTCATTAAGAGAGTAAACTCTTTTACTCGCGTTTTAATCAGCGTACTTCAACAAGAAAACAAGCAAACAAACAATAAATAAGTGGTTAATGCGGCGAGTGCACTCTCAGGTCTCAGACTAGTGTACACAAGCAGCCGGACATGTCTGTAGTGGAGACAAAGCTGTCATGGTTAAATGTGATCTCTTAAAAGGGGGTCACTTGCACTCACATGCTGTAAAATGGGATCTGTTGCTGAGTTGTAAGTGACATTGTTCCTCTCCTGCTGCCACAGGATAACAAGAGGATGAAGAGGACCTTGGAGGAGGAGCAGAAGGCCAGGAAGGAGTTGGAGAAGATCGTCAGGAAGGTGCTGAAGAGCGACCCCACCTGGGACGAGACCAACCTATGAACACTTTAAAGGTCCATCTGGGGTTGTGCGGATTCAGTACAGTGTGTGTGTGTGTGTGTGTATGTGTGTGTATGTGTGTGAAGCTGCACAGCCCCACTGACTAGAGCCATGCCATAGCTTTAAACTGAATGAGTGGTGGAGGAACTTGGATGAGTTTTGGAGCGTGCAGTGGCGGTGACCTCATCAACGTTGGACAAGTCAGTTGAGCCAACTCCCTTCCAAACCTACCTGACTTGGAGAGATCTATGAGTTCCATCTCAGCCTAGATGTTTCCAATGGAAAACTGTGCAGTACAATACTGGAAACTCTTCAAACTGACTTCTGTTTTGGATTTCATATTTTTTTCTGAGATTGTTTTTTTGTTTTTTTTTTGTTGCTTTTTTTAATTACCTCATTTTTTTAGCTCTTTTTTATGTTTCTTGATTTTGGGGGGGTTTGACTTTTTTGAGGATGATTTCCTGTAAGATTTACACTCCTTTGTAAAACAGTAGTTCTATTATGTACATATATTAATACACCCTTTGTATTATAAATGATGCTTAGAAATGTGCCTTTGAAATCACTTTCCTAAAATGGCTTGCATTTCTAGCAGTTTTCTTAGCATTTCAAAGTGATCTCGAACGCACCGTTCATTTAAAATGAAACAAACAACAAAAAAATCTGAATGCAAATCTACTTTTCTGACAAAAATGTCTATATTCTTTCACTAATTTATGTATTTAAAAAGAAATATTCTGATAATGAAACTGTATCAGATGAGAGGGGAAGTTAAAGTTAAGGTCCAGGGTAAATCAACCCCTAGCCCTGTTGTTTGGTAGAAGGAAAACGCAAAAATTTGGTACAACATAGACTGAATTTCGCAAACCGGCAGCTATTACTAACTGAATGGGGCATGGGAAATGAAAACTGAAACAAAGTTTCCTATTGCTCCTTATCACTTTGCATTAGCTGCCATTTTGCTATTTGGTTACACTGTGCCAAATTGGCTTCCTACTGAGAGCACTCCACTGTGACATTATTGAACAAGAGGGCTATGGGTTGATTTGCCCTGGACTTTCCCTTTAATATATTTACTTGTGCTTGCTCGCTTTCCTAGTCTACCCCATTTCCTCTTTACCATGAGAGCTTCTCATTGGTTGCCTTTCCCTCTTTCTTCTCTCGACATCTCAGCACCTTCCTCTTCTTGTCTCTATTGCTCTTTTCTCTCCTCTGCCTCTGGTTCTGTGTCTCCTTTATTCTTTCCTTCTTTCTCTCTCTCTCTCTCTCTCTCTCTCTCTCTCTCTCTCTCTCTCTGCCCTCCCTCAAGCTTGTATCACTGTGTCTGAGGATTAAATCTGTAAAGAGAGCCCTGTGTGTGCTATCTCTCCTTTGTTGTCTAAAGTGCTGTAACTTTAGCTTTGGGCTCTTGGAGGCACAACAACACTCGTCATCACTCCTCCTCCCCCCTACACACACACACACACACACACACACACACACTCACACTTACACTCAGATACCGACACACACAGGTATACACACACACATGCTCACTGCAGGCACTCACGGCCTCTCACCCACAACCCTCCTCAGTGTCCCCTCAGAACGGCCCCTCTGTGCCATCAGGAATATTCAGAGAGAGAGGGATGAAGAGAATCGTAATCTTGGTTTGTTTTGAGGAGGATAAACACACCAGGGGATCCATGCCAAATGCTTGTGGAGAAGCACCTCCATAAGGGCCCGAAGAGGTTTGGAGCAGACTGGTTCACTCCCAGTGCCCCTAAGCCCTGAACCATCAAAGACTTAATGCTGCCTCATGTGCAATTGGATTTATGGTAAATACCAGCAACCGATGTGAAAATGACACAAACTCCCCCTCACGTCGTAATTTCCACTGAAGAAGGTGAGATCACCTCGAGATCATTTCGATATATGAGCTGCCGAGATGGGCTAGATGTACACCTAGATGATCATGGAAAAAGATTGCAGAAGATCGCTTACCGTTAGCATTTCCATTGACCCCCCCCCCCCCCCCCCTTCAATTTGTCTTACTTTTGATATCTGATAACTTTAGCAGGTCAAGATAAACTGTGTGTCCGCCATGTTTCATTCCGCTATGACAGCAAAAGCATTTGAACACCGCGTACTCCAGGGCATAGACAGTGAAAGAAAAAGCTCGGCATTTCCTATTCACAAATGTAAAGTATCGGCTTTCTCATAGCATAGGCAGTGCAAATGGCACTAAAAAGCATTCCTATGCTTTTTCCTATGAAGTCTATGAGGGTTCAGGGGCAAAGGGTTTAAGAAGGACATTTGATTTCAGCCAATATCTGAAATAATTATTGATGAGATGTTCTCCTTCAAAAACAGATCGCAGCAGCATGGATCTCCTTCATACAGTCAGTGTGTATGTTTGGTTTAGGTTTTTGTTGCGTGTGTGTGAAACAGATGAAGCCTGTTTTCCCCCTCTGCAGGGCGGGCCAGCTGGACAAACTAACGTGATAAACATGCTTTTGTCTACCCAGAGAAAAACAAGAGGGACACCTTTTAAGCAGTGCCCAGTCACTGTCGAGGTGTAAGCCGCAAAGTCCCTGCCCACATAATTCTGCCATTGTGTGTCACTGCCCACCTCGCCTCTCTCTTTCTCTCTCTCTTTCTCTTTCTTTCTCTCTCTTTCTCTCTCGCTGTCTCTCTCTCACTCTCTCTGTTGTGTGTCTCGGTAATCTGGGCTTTCGCTCACACCAGACCCAGGAAGGGAGAAATGGAGGTGGGTGAAGGATGAAGGACAGAGAGCACAAGAGAAAGAGGGAGGGAGCGAGCGAGAGAGAGAAAGAGAGGTGGTGGAAAGAGATATGGAAAGTTCTCAGCAGAGAGATGGAGGAGAGTGTCGGGCCTGCTTGAATGGCTGTTAGAGTGGGCAGGTGGAGTGTTTAGGTGGGGGTGGGGGTTGGGTAGTGTGAGGGGGGGATGAGATGGGCTCCCTGCCTGCCACTGATGGGCTTGGCAGGGGGCCCTTCGCCTCCCCAGCTCCCATGCGGGCAACCTTACCTCCAAACCTCCAAACGCTACACGCCTGGTCTGTAAGAAAATGGACCCAGAGGGGGTTTTGGACCAGTTGTGTCCGTCATTATGGCTTGTGTTCTCACAGGCAGTCATGCTTGTACAGTATGATCCTGTTTCGTGAAACTACGGAAGAGTCCACACCAACCATTTTAGAATTACCTCCGCTGAGAAGGTTATGTTCTCGCCAGCGTTTGTCTGGCTGGCTGGCTGGCTGGCTGGCTGGCTGGCTGGCTGTTTGTTTGTCTGTGTGCAAACTTGCTCAAAAAGTATTGCACGGATTTGTGACCCTGTATTGCCTTGGTGGAGGTCTGCACTGTCAGAATGCTTTTCTAGTTGTGAAATAGAGTGTGCTTGTGTACAATGATACCGTATGTCAGTGAGATGGATCTATGAGAAATGGATGATGAGTGCTTGATCAAGGTCTCTGTGAAAGCAGCATGGGTGCATACAGTATACAGCATACAGTATGTGACAGGAAAAAGAGCAGGAGTTTACTTGTTTTTGTATGGGCAATATGGATGCCTCCACCTCCAGTCTTATTGTAAAACACAATGTTTGGAGTGAAAAGACTATGAAGGCTCCATGACGCTGTGGAAAATGCGCTGGAGAGATTAGATCTCCGGGAGAGGAACCAGTGTGGGGTGAAGCATGGCCCCCCCTTTGTTTGTATACAGAAAAGGCAAAGATGGCATTTGGAGAGGAGAATGACACCCCAAAAGACATTTACATGAAAACAAAGCACTCTCTGCTGAATGCGTGTGTGTGTGTGTGTGTGTGTGTGTGTGTGTGTTCACAAACAAGAAGTGGAAAATGTTACCTGTATCTAATTACCATGTTCTTTATGGCGTTGACTCTACTGAGACACAGGGCTGTTGCTGAGGGAGACAGACACAGGATGGCTCTTCCTGAATGCTCCACCTGTGAGACTGTTATTGTTACACACAAGATTGGAGCTGATACTGATGCCAAATAAAGAAATGAATTTATAGACATCGTAGGATGCTTTAGAAAGATCCCTGGGATTATGTATTTTTTTTAAATGAAATATTTAATAATCTTGTGAAGGAATTCCATTTCAACTTTTAAGTCTGATTTTTATAGTTCTAGAATGCAAGATAAAGCTGTATAGTATTTCATAGTTTTGTGGCAGAGTTTTGTGTCTCATAGTTTTGTGCCTTTGCTCTGAGAGCATGAGGAGTTTAGTTGATAAATTTGACATCCGTGAATCAATCCATAGCTCAGTTGTTGGAGTGCTGTCGGTAGGAAAAAGAACCAGAATTTTTGAATTTTTGAAAATCAACAGCATTTTTTTATGCACTTTTTTCTAGTGACAATTCTACAACCTCCTTTGTACTCAGTCGACATAGACTGAGTGACATGAAACTCAACACTTCCCTCAAGTGTTAAATTAGAGCCAAGTGCAAAACACCCTGACCTGCTAACCACTGGTCAACAAGCAGAACTGAACACAGTTATCAAGTCACTCAGCAGAGGGCCACGCAAACATGCCTGTAGGAAGCATCCGAAACTTTCTGCTTTTAACTCCTCAGGTGTGGAAGATTTCAAATACAGAGGATATGATCTTAAAAGTCCAAGGGACATAAGGGACTATTCACAGCATGGGTGTTATTTTCCCTGAGTCAAGTTTGCACCTGACCACATTCCTTAAGACTTGTGCTCTGTTTCTCAGCTGTTGAAGAAGTGACTAGACAGACACGACATTGGGGATGTCAGCTGCTAAAATTCAAAACTCCAGAAAAGGGTTTCACGACAACAACTCATCACCTGGTCGATGTGTTTCCAAAAACATTAAATGTTCGTTTTAAAAAGAAGTCACGCACCAAGTCAGTGCTATCAAATGAAATGCTTTGATGGCTGGATGCTTTTCTGGATTCAAGAAGTTTATTGTCATACACTCAGTAAAAAAAAGCATGTATCAAAAACCATGTAATGAAATTGCTTAGTTGCTTAGTTATGTGAACCAGCACTAAAATCGATTAATAGTTTTAAAAATAAAAATAAGTGAAAAAGTTAAAGTGCAATGGCAACTGCAAGGTGAAGTGCATCGGGCCTGATGAAGGTGCAGTGGCAGTTAGTACGAGGCTGCAGGTTTTGGCTGGGGGGATTTGGCTTTACACATTCAGTAATATTACTCGGGTGTTTAATGGCTTGTGTGAATAAATTGTTTGTCTCTTCTAGCGTCTCCCTGAGGGAAGCAGTTCATTCCTAACCACCTTCATCAGTAGATGGACGATACACGCTTCACTCCAGGTCTGCACTGAAAAAGAAAGAAGACAAGACCTTCTTTTTAACCTGCCTCCTTTCACAGGCTTTAGTCTGCATTTACTGTGGCCTTATTGAAGCGACAAGGCAATTTACCTCCTTTATGGCCTGGGCCTCCACTTCATTGACTTACAATGGGGAAAGGATATAATTTTGCAGATGTTAGTAAAAAGCTCAAATGTCAGCCTTTTCAGATTGCCAGGTCTGCCATCCTGCAGGATGAATAATGGATAAGTCACCTTTGTCTACTGTTAATATTCTTACATAAACACAAAGGCCCATCAAAAACATGAAAGAGCTTCTAATTTTATCTGTGGGCCTTCAGATCAAATGCTGAGATAACCCCTTCTCTCCCAGTTGCTCTGTGGTCTCCCTCGCTCTGGGACCTGGGCATCCTATCCTGCGAGTGTGGCTTCAGTGGGTGCACTGTTTGGTTTTGGTAGTAACACAATTGTACAACAGTACAGTTGTAGCCTGGCCATGCCCTCCTACGCACTTCAGCTTGATTATCATCTCCCTACAGTGCTAGTCTGGATTTGATCCCATTGAGCTTGTTGTCTCCAGAGGCATTTTAACCTGTCAAATCAGCGAACACAGGGAGGGGTTGTGAATGCTGAGCTAGAATGCTATCAGTCAAGACAGGCTATCACTCAGGGGCTGAGCCAATCTTTTTTTTAAATTTAAACACCTCCAGCAAGCAATCAAATCTCACTACCAAATGTCCAGACTCTTTGCATGAAACAAAGTGGAGAATGAGGGGCTGGTTTTATTACCAGGCTAGAACAGGTGTTATATAGTTTTGATCTATGATTTTGGTTTAGATTTCAAATCGAGAGCCTTTTTGGAGCTTGGTTAAAGAGCCCATTTACCATGTGGTTTAGGTATGTTTCAGACCAATGAGTACTCACAGGAAGTAGTAAACTAGTGTTTTTCTCTCATCTCTCAACCACGTCAGAAGTGCTGAGTTGTAAGGCAACTGCACTTCCTTTTGAAGAACTCAAACATTCCCCTAACTCTAAGCCTGGAACTCTTAAAAACTTAAAGGCACAGGAGGCCACATTGTATGCAGTTTTTAGCTTATTTTACCAACTTTCGTTAAAATGTTAACATGTTAAAATGGCTCATTATGGGGTGAATGAAGGATCTCTTGGGCGCCCTCTAGTGTTTATTTGTGCCGTTATATGTGCACTCACTTTGTTGTGAGCCGATGAACAAAACCGAAACTGAATGTAACCGAAGTCACATTTATTACCTCAATACCTTGAGCAAAACTCTACAAAAATGATCATAGTTGGGTCCTATTCTACAATGTATTGATGAGAATTTACAACTTTCATTAAAACGACTGTAGGGGAACTCTGTGGATAAATAATCACAGCATTTGGTACAACGAAAACCCTAGAATTTGTGAACTTTCAACTACGCTAACAGATGGGACACAGGAAAACAAAGCTTCCTTATGCTCATCAGTTAGCACTGAACAGCAGCTGACTGCTGTTTCGCTATTTAATCTACGTTCTACCAAATTTTGTTGTGTTCATACTTACTGACAGCACTTGGCAGCGTGAAACACAGGGCTATAGTGCTACGGGTTGACTCAGGCTTGCCTGGTAAGTCTGTAACAGGTTTGAATCAGCCATTCATGCCAGTTTAGTCTTTAAGGGTTCAGGTTTTAGAGCTTAGGATGGGTATTTGGATTCAGCCCTTGATTCTCAAGCCCTTCTCATTCTTATACAGTGGACTGATCCTCTGAATGTATTCAGAGGGTCTAATGCAGAATTATATGCCGAGACTTGAAAGTGGGTTATGCTTTGACACCTAAATTACCTTTACAAACATTCATGCGACTGCTGTTTTATTCTTTTTGTAGGTACAGTGAGAAAAAACATACAATCCAACTGGTCATGTCACTCACTCAGTCACACACACTTAGTCACACTCTTTACACTTGCAAGAGAGCCAAGAATAGATCGTCCTTCCTTTCTTTCATATTTCGAGTTTTTTTTCCCTCCTCTGCTCCCTCTCTCATCCATAGCACAGTGCATTCACCGCAACTGGTGCTGCAGGGGTAATTGGTGTCTGTACCCTGCCTATGGCCTCCTGCCCCGGGTGTAATGGACTGCATTGTGTGCTTCAGAAAACTGCCTGCCATGGATAGTTCTTGTTCCACAAGGAAAGTGACAGCAGAAGCCAATGCAGAGTGTTAACAATGGGAGAGCCAGCAAATCTGAGAGCTGTCTTTATTTTTTCAAGTACTGAGCCAATCAATGGTGAGATACACCCCCCCCCCCACACACACACACACACACCGCTCCAAAAAAATCACTGTTCACCAATATGACCCCCTCCACACACATGCTCACACACATCTCTCTACATCATCTCTACACACACACACACGCACACACACTCACCTTCCAAAGGCTTGTCGTCTATTCTGTGGGTCCATTCAAAGGCTAGTGATCATTTAGATTTGACATGTATTGTGAAGCCAGAGCTGGTGGCTTTCTCTCTGACACTCCCTCTCTCTTATTTTTCCCCTATTCGCAGCCTGTCATTAATTTCCAGCCTTTGCCATTTTCATCCTGAAAGAGGCCAGAGAAGAAAGAAAGTGCAGGGAAGGGATGGACGAGGACTAGATGTACCCTTCAGGGTCTCTTATTGCACAAAATGGCTGTGCAATATTTTTTTGCCAATGGTTTACTCTAAAAGCTTTCCCTGTCAGCTTTACAAAAGGAAAGCAATAAAGCGCGTTCAATGGGCATGAATACAAAACCGAAAGAGAGAGAGAGAGCGCGAGAGAGAGAGAGAGAAAGAAAAGATCCTTTGGGGGTTTGACCGAAGGGTGTCTTTTCTTCAGCGAGTAATCAAATTGGAGCCGAAATGAAATGTTGTTTCCTTATGAAAATACCCTTTGTTGCTGAGAAGACTAGTAATTCATAAACAATAAACGGGCCTTTTGTGCGATAATAATGTATTCATTCTCCTTGGAAAGGGGAAAAGGCACTAGAGCAGGCAGACAGGACTAAACGCCTGTGTGGATAATGGGGCAGAGGGACTGGCTCTGCTGCCTTTTCCTCAGCTGGGATTGTCAGAGCTGATGCTTCTCTCTCTCTCTCTCTCTCTCTCTCACACACACATGCATTCTCTCTTTTCTTTATCTCTCTCATTTTTTCTTCCTCTCTCCCCTTTTCTGTTTTTCCTCACATGTTGTCTCATCAGCTCATCAGTTCAGGTGCAGCAGTGCAGAAGTTTGCTGGAGGCTTCTCCACCTGCCCTGGACCTCCACCAAAAGGGGGGTGGAGGAGGCTGGAGAAGAGGGAGGGAGGAGGTGTGTGGGGGGCTGGGGGGTGGGAGGGATGATGGAGTCAGAGGAGGAGGGGCTATGGGCCAGCAGGTGCCTTTGGTCGTCCCGCCTGTACCTGTCAACAGACGCAAGGCACTCAGTGGCCACAACAGACAGAGGACGCAGAAGAGAAGAGGAGAGAAGAGAAGAGAAGAGAAGAGAAGAGAGGAAAGGACAGGAGAGGAGAGGATGAAAGAAGAGGGGAGAAGAGACAAGAGAGGATAAGTGAAGAAAGGAAATGAGAAAAAAAGAGAGGAAAGGATGAGTGAGAGGAGAGGAGAGGAAAAGAGCTCACCTGGGGACAAGCATGACATGATACTCAGTAAACTGATGGAGAGATCATGGCCACACGAACACACACACACACACACAGGAATAGTCTCTTCAAACCATGGAAGAGGATCAGCGAGACAGGATTGATGATTGTTGATTGCAGTCTGAAGTCCTAACTGTGAGAAGTGAGGAGGAAGGAAATTTTACTTTGCTTCTGAGGAGGAAATGAGGTAAGTGCTATTTCTGTCACCATCCTCACATGGGAGGTTGCATTAATACCAGGTGTGGATAGGAACTCCAGTGTGTGTGTGTGTGTGTGTGTGTGTGTGTGTGTTTTCGTACAAAAATATCAGTGAGCTCTTGTGAATTTAGCTTACAAAATGCCACTCTTTGGCTTTTTGGGAATGCAATGGTGAATGCAATAAACACCAGGACTATTATGTGGAAGTCATTTGAGTTGTGCTGTGTTGAGTTGAGTTGTGTTACACAACTCCTTCTTTTCATCACACTCTCTTTGACAAGAGCCTGGGGGCAGAACAGCCGCACAGATGCGCTGGTGACAAGACTCCGCTAGTTCCAGTGTGTTCTAAATTAGCGATAGGTGACTTATATCAGGCTTACAGCAACACTATGTAGTTTTGGTGTAAAACTAGTCGACTAGCTACTCACAACATTTACATTTACGTTTATGCATTTAGGAGATGCTTTTATATTTACAGCGACTTACAAAAAGAGGATAAACATTCAGGCTACAGCACAATGAATACTAGTAAGAGTGCATAATTATAACATGAAATTTGCAGCATTTTAAGATAAAAGTGCAGGAGTATACTACAAAAAGTGCAGTATGGAGAGAGAGTGGGAGATGCATTGTAAGTGCATGCCTGGTGTTCAGAAATGTTAAGCCAGGAGATTCTGCTGTGTCTTTGCGCCACTAGGGACACAAAGCCTTCTGAACATTTTCCAGACCCTTGTAGAAGATCTTAACTGGTGTTTGATGACAATACTGTCATCACTGTCATGCTGTGAAGCTTTTCCTGTTATTTTGTGGTGGTCTCTTACCGTCCACCCAGAACTGCACAGTGCATCTCCTGGATGGCTGGTGGGAATAACACTTGTTTTTATCTAGCCTTCAGATGTCTATGTGAGATCCAAGTTAATTTGGAGATGGTACCTGAACGAATAGTCTGAAAAAAAGGTCACTTCAAATAGTGGTGAAAAGTTTGCTTAGTGTTAACTTAAAGGAGAAATCCAGTGTGAATCAATCCATAGCCCTGTTGTTCCAGGTCACCAAGTGCTGTTGGTAGCAAAAAGAACACAACAATTTGATAGAGCATAGACCAGCATGAACACTATCTGAATGGGGCACAGTACCTCACTTTCAGTTTCATTTTCCCATGCCCCATTCAGTTAACGTTAGTTGCTGGTTCGTTATCGGGGTTATGTTGTATCATAGGGCAATTCCACGCAAACTGTCATGTTCATAACGCCAACAAAATGCCACGGTATTTGTATGATGTGAATGATTGTGTGAAAAGGTTCATAAAATTAGTTCTACAACCAAGAAGAGTGAGTGCTCAAATTTGATGTAATCATCATTCTCATAGCACTGCATTGTGTTGCCGTTATGGACGTGACGCGAGTTTGCATGGAATTATCCATATTTCCTGATTCTTTTTCCCACTAACAACATGTGGTGACCTAAAACAACAGGGCTTTGGATTGATTCACATCAGATTTCTCCTTTAACTTCACTCTCTCACTTGTGTCCAAATGTCCATTTCCTTTTTTTGGTCAGGAATAGATCCTCGGGGATATCAATTTAGCTACATCCGTATTTGTTTTCAGTTCCCACATAAGGAATTGCAGAGTCAAATGGACTTGTGACATAAAGGAACAGTTGACTTTAAGATGCGATATGTGACATCATACCTGGTGTAATGGACACAGTATTTTGGTGGTCTGTCCTCTATAAATACAAGAAAACCCACTTTGTCCCCGATTTTTAAAATTAAAACATTGCTTATTTTAATGATAGCCTACTGACTGTACAAATAAGAATGTCCCCGGTTCCCAAGGGAAATTCATGGAAATGTCCCCGATTTTCATCTAAGAGGTCTGGTCGCCTTCATTGAAATGCGATATGTGACATTATACATTTGCCTTTACTCCTTGCTCTTCTCTGTCACTGACGATCTCTGCGCAAGTTCAAAGCAACAGAGAAGTCAAAGTCATATCTGCAAAACACAATGGACCACTTCAAACAACTCAACTCAAAGAGATCCAGAGCACATGAAAAACTATAGACTAAGTATAGACTTTATTGGGTGCAAACGACTAACATTTCAACGCACAGCATCTTCATCAAAGGAGGTTCAGGGTTACACTGACAACCTCAAAAAGGATAATTTTTCATGGAGGACGTTCAAAGGAGGGTGAATGTACTGAGAGGAGAGAGACAGAGAGGAAGTTCAGTCAGTCAAGGGAATACTCTGCCTTCAAAGAATGTACATTTCCCTTGGCCAGACAGACATCAAAACCACACAAACGTTTTCGCACACAATCTTTGTTGTTCATGTTAGCAGCAGAGACTTTTTTACATGGACTTTTGTTAATATAGTTTGTTCTTCTGATCAGCTGAGAATACGTAGAGTGTGCTATATTGCACAAGCGCACTAATCATTTACAGTATTTACCTTCTTTGTCCACAAGAGGCAGCCTTGATTTGGCCCCTGAAACCTTTGGCTGCCTCAAGTCCTTCTGGGACATGTATTCTTTTAGAAGCACTGCTTAGTCAGCCTGGGTAAAACCCAAATGCACTGCTATAGTGAATTTGATATTTGCTCTGAGGTCTGTCTGGCTATCTTTGCAGCCCATTTCTGAGTCACCAAAAACCCAGGAAACAATCACAACCACTTATCCTGCACGGGGCAGGTGTGTGACTCTAAATCAGTAAAGGCACTGGTCTAAGGCGTTACTGTCTATGATTAAACTATGGAGGTGTGTTTTTTTTCTTAAACAGAGTATGCTTCAGTTGAATTTTACATTTCATGCTGGTTGCACCTCTGGAAATGAGATTTCAATAACTTGTTGCCAGACCCAACCTTGATCTTAACTGAATTAGATTTGAGTGTCTCCAGGCGACCACTGTTCTAAATTTTACATAAAGAATTTTTATTCTGCATTTTTTGAATGTAAATCTCTGTGATCATAGACTGAATATTGATGGAAATGTCAATTAGCTAGTTAGTCTGCAAAGATAAATAAAGTGGGCCCAGGACAGAACTGATAAGCAAGGTTTACTAAAAACAGAAAAGTAGAATTAGGTTTTGATACTGGAACTACTGGACTGCTGTGAGCAATGTCATATGTTTCATTAAATGCTATGTTGTACAATAATCTAGTGTTATTCAGTATGGGCCATTTCCAAATATGAACATATTTCACATCCATAGAGGGTCTATGATTTTGTCCATTTTTTTCTGATAAGTAATTCTGTTCAAGGGAATGATGTCTGTTTAGTGAAGTTCATGTACAGGCATGTCCAAACAGAATATAAAACAGACCTTCTGTTTGGCTTGCTATGCAGACATATCCTCATATAGACTGAAGTATGGTGTGTCTGCAGTTCACTTTTTTGTGTTATTATTATGTTGAGTGTGAGTAATTTCATGAAACAGAGACAGGGGTTTGGTTGGGGCATGTAGCCAACCGCACAAGGAGTTTAACCTCTTTGAATAACACTGGAATTCAGAGTCTAACTATTCAAAAGTATTACTAGTTCATTGCATTTAGCAGCAGGATGTGAGGTCTGTGTTTGTTCCCTTTTTTTTTACTGTATTTCCTGTGCTTTCTGAGGCCTAATTCAGCCGTTCAGTTGACTACAGAGTTGACTACCCAATGTTGGTCAGCAGAGGGCAGTGTTGCTCTATAAGTTAGACTGAAGTCCCCCTTTATTTATCTACTCAGTCTTGAAGAAAATATTAGCAAAATGCTATAATGCTATGATATCAAAGACCAATGCAATCACAATGTTGATGCCCTGTCTCTATTGATTTATGAACTGTATCATATACATATATACACATACAGCATCCCATATGCAGGCTGCTTTAGCAAAGGGTCTGACTTTATGACTTTGGCATTTGCATTTCAGCACCACTAGAGATCACTGTGGATCTATTAGGCTCTATACTACAGTCCCAGGGAATGGGACATTTGAATGTATTAAAGGAGTACTATGGAGAAACTCGCTTTTATGTCAATATTCAGTGTGCTGGATACCAATTTATCACTGAAGTGGCACCCTGTTCCTTTAATACTGGAGTGGTACGCTGTGTTTTTTTTCTGAAAACCAAGACAACCTTTTCCACACTAGCACACTGACGTTATAAGATGTCAACAAAGCATCAAAATATATGAAGACATTATTTTAGCGGAGAATAACACAGTATATTATGTTGCTTTAAGTGCTGGGTGAGACTACTGCTTTGTTTTGGCAAATAAAACACAGCATTATAATGTGGTGAATATATTTTAATTAGTATTAAGACTGTTGTGAATGTGAGTCGTCATACAGCGTCGAGTTAGCAAGAAATGGCTGATTAATTGTAGCGATCTGGTGTAAAAAGAGTTAGTGAATGCCCATGTTTTAAACCCATCCATACCTACAAACAAATGCAGTGGCCAGTGTCTTTCTGTCACATTTTCCGACTAGTTGGCTTGACCCTGAACACCCATTGTGAGGCAAAACACTGTCATTATCTGAGCTAATGTGGAGGGACTTCAGTACAAAAGTCAGTGTGTCAATGCTGCTCCCTTGTCTTTGATTGCCCAGGGATTCTAGCTTTATCCCAGTGATACCTGGTCAGTGCTTTTCTAAATAAAGCTTAAATAAGTTTAATGGTGCATGTCATACTTAATTATGCAGCTTCTTCTTTGTCTCGTCAACCTTTCACCTTCTCTTTTGAAAAAAATGAACCAACCAGAAATGTACCAACACCTCTTTCTCTTTCTGAATACCAGTGATCAGTTTATGCTCAGTTTATCACATTTCTTTAGACCTGCTGTTGGAAATATGTGCAAAGCATGAAAGGGCCTCTTTCTCAAACACATTTAGGATCTGTGCAAATCTATCTGCTAAGCTCTGCTATTAAAAGAAGCCACTTCTCTTTTGTTGTACTGAAACACATAGACAATGCAGAGTGGCCTGGTGAATATATTCCAGTTAGGACCTCAATACAACACCATGGGGTCTATGCAGGCCCCTTGGTATCACTGAAGTTCAGCATCAGGCTGATAATCAGCAGTGCCAAATAGTGTCTGTTCCTGAAAACCCATACATACATACATACATACATACATACATACATACATACATACATACATACATACATACATACATACATACATACAGCTCCAATACTGATCTTGACTGAAAATACTTCAGTGACATAAAGCCTTGCAAAGATAATTCAAAGAGTGTCTTGGACAACCATTTTTCACATATACTTCAGTATGTCAGTAAAACACTGTGTATATGAGAAGTATTAGTATAGGTTACAGCATTTCAGAAACAAAGCTTCCAGATTTTGTGTGGCATCCTCAAAAAAGTTATGCCTTAAACATGGCTAATTGTGTGCAACAGTCCATATAGTAAATATTTGGCATACAAGAATATGCTTCATGTCTGGAGAATTATTAGTAAAATTGGGACATTCTTCTCTGTTGGACATTTCCATGTACATCTGTACACAATACCATAGATATACAATGTTGTAGTACAGGCTCATGAGCACTGATTTTGTTCCTTCTATTGCCTTAGACAGAGAGAATTTAGTATATACTATTATTGTTTGTGTTAACTGTGGTCACTTACTGAGCAAGAAGTACAAGAGCCCCAAGACATATTAACAAAAAGCACTGCTATATAGATTAAACTTGTTGTTGGAAAATTGCCACTACAACATACTCCTATAGCCAACAAAGAAAACATCAAACCTTTTGTGCCCAAAGTGCCGATGGGTAAGCCTGCCTGAGCTCCAGTAGTGAGAAAAAATGGTGGACAAAGACCCTGCTGAATACTCTCTTTTTTATAACTACCACTGTGGTGTTTGTCGGTGGTTTCCTCTCCACGAATTCATTGTCCATGGACATTTGATGGGTAAGAACAGGATAAACATGTTTTCAAACGGCCGAGTGGACAAACATCTGCATGCATACCGCCATACCCAACGAGCTTGCATGCGGTCAGTTTTATGAGCTTTAAAAAAGGCCTGTTGCCGACAGACACCCTGTGTTTGCGCGTCCAATACATCACAGGCTTTTTGCCGGTGCAATTACTCCCGTCGACAGCTTCTGACTTTTCTACTTCCCTTAAGGCACTCTCACTGTTCCTGAGGCTGGCTATTCTTTGCATTTCACAAAGTTTCACTGAGTTCACAGGCTGTCCTAAACTAGTTGTCACAAAAAGCACAAACAAACTTAAACAAAGTTCAAGGACTGCTTCCTTGGTTTTTGATTGCTCGATAACACGTGGCAGCTACATAAAAGACAATGAGGGACTTAAGAAAAGCTTCTGAAAAAATCCCTTGACTGCCGTCTGACCGACCCCAGGGCTTCTCAAACCATGTCAGACTAAATGGCCCTGACTCAGCATGCTGCAGCCTCTAGCGCTGTTGCCATGACAGCCTTGGGATGCATAAGGCACCCTTCACCTTCCTTTCATCCACAACTGTTCTTTTTAAAAAAATAAAGCAGTTGTCAGGATGCCAGTAGTTTCCAAACTAGAAATCTATGCAGCCTTCCTACATAGTAAGCCAAATTTAAAAGCACATTTAGAAACACATTTAGCCTTTTCTTAGCCAAATAAGCACACATGTACATCATCAACAACAACAACAAACAATATTAACAATAGCCTAATAATAACAACAACAATAATAATAATAACAATAATAATAACAACAATAATAACAACAACAATAATAATAATATAATAATAATATATATATAATATATATATATATATATAATAATAAAGTATTAAATTACATTATTATTATTAGTAGTATTATTTTAACATATATTTTCGTCTATTCGTGAGTTCATGCCGATTAGTCTGGCACCTGTATGGTAAAGTGCAATAATGGATTTGCACCATGCATGAAATAATGACTAGTTGTAATAGGACAAATCAAACCGATAAAATACCAGTTTTCCCTACAAAGGCAAACTTTTCTATAGGCGAGTCCTACTTGGAGTTAAATGTGCGTAAATCGCTCAAAGCAGATACTGCTGACGCGTGTGCCCTTCCTTCTCTGCACTCGTGCCTTCAGTTTTATCATTTGTCATGAAATTCAAATATATTATAGTTATTTTCCCGTCACGCCGCGAGGACAACTTGCCAAAAGATGTGACAGAATGAGATCATGTTACAGCTCTGAGTGACCTCTGCTTATGTCTCTCGCACATTCACTCACACATGGAGGAGTCTTCGCCTGTGAGTAGCAGGTGTTTTGCATCATTTTGATTTGCTGTAAATGTTGGCTTGTTTTTCAAGTCTATGATATGTTGCTTGTTTGTTTCTGTTGAATGTCATATACAGAAAACAGGCTATACAGAAAATAAATAACAGTAAAACAACAACAAAACATAAATGGTAGGCCTACCTAAATAGATACTGTAGATCGCAGCTACTCAAAAAAATGCAATGTCTTTAGATTATCTGTCCTTTATACTTGTTTGTCTTGCTTGAAAGAACCCCTCCCTGCTTTGTGCTATGTATACCCAAGGCAGTAAATCCTCAGTGGCTTTGAAAAGGTTGATAACCTATTCACAAACAACCATTAAAGAATTTGATAGGCTAATGGGTGCTGGCCGGTTGTAGGCTTTTGTAATTGGACATCATAAATCTGAAGAGGCCGTGGCAGGGACACAAAAGCCTGTGTATTCACACCTCCTTTAGCGACTGAGCTGGCCATATATTCTATAGGTCATGAATGGGGGGTATCTGAAGGGCTTGATGTATACGTTACAATTGGAGATGCATGACTCCTGGACCCCACACATCGATCAGTGCTCTACTCACTGTCCTGCACTCAAACAGGAAATGGGAAGGCGGGGCCCATTGAGCTGCGTGGCATCATCTGCTTATCAAGATCCTTCATGTGTTCAATGCTAGGCCCAGTCATTAACCTTGCTTTCTTTTCTCTCTGTGCCGTGATTAACACAAAGGCCTTAGGGGGCGCATCAATGTGGCCATGGAGGAGATGGAAGGGGGGAAGTGGGTGAGTGATGGGATGCTACTGTAGGGATGTGCTGAGTTTCAGATGCAGGCTGATAGTGAAACAGAAAGAGATGGAATAAAATGGCCTTTTTTTTTTGTTTTCGTTTTTTTTCTTCAGGCTGCAGTCGATCCAGAGGCAGTAATGAATGATCAAGGGCCCAAAGTGTCCTTTTCTCAACCAAAATCTAATGCTTAATTTTAGACCAGATGGAAGAGAAAGACTTTTATGCACAGAACCATGGTAGCATTTCATGACGACAAACTAAAACTTACCATTGTATATTCATCATCAGTTTTGGGGGGTTTACAGCATTTTTTTTTTACAGTTGAGTAGCTGTATAGATATAGTGTTGAATATCGGGACATTTATTGTGTATTTCTGATAAAGTATAACAAATAAAGAGCTTGTTTGCAAAAGGAGGGGCAATGTGCAATGTGTTGATGTGTTAATTACTATAAACTAATTATGAATCATTAGCAACTAATCAGAGCTCATTTCTAGAGGAAACCCTTTGCCCATTAAATTTTAAGTAAATTCTACAGTACATTTATATGATTACATAGGCTACACTGATTTCATGCCATGCGAGTCTTAATGATGTTGATGATGATGGTGATGGTGACGATGATGATGATGGTGATGGTGATGGTGATGGTGATGACGATGGTGATGGTAGTGGTGACGAAGATGATGATGATGATGATGGTGATGATGGTGATGTAGTGGTGACAAGTGGTGAT
>PYXC01002509.1:2137500-2207500 GCA_015244755.2 Tenualosa ilisha | reverse complement strand
CAACCTCAGGAGTTTTATACAAGCTAAAAAATATATTAACCTCAACCATGTATTAACCTCAGTTTACTAAACATTTCCTATTGATTCAGTAGCAAATCATGATTTCATGACAAAGCAGACTGATGAAAAGAAACACATTCCCATGTCCAGCCCTCACCCATGGATTAACTTCAGAGATAATCTAGGTTTGCCAAATCAATGTATAATAATCTGGAAATTACAGTACACATACACATACACACATACATACACACACACATACATACACACATACATACATACTTACATACATACATACATACATACATGCACACGCACATATGTGTGTGTATGTACTTGTCATGTCTGTGTGGATGTGTATTATCTGTGAGGATATGTCTGAGCGTGTGTATGTGTGTGTGTGTGTGTGTGTGTGTGCATGCGTGCATGTGTGTGTGAGAGAGAGAGAGTGTAAGTGTAAGTGTAAGTGTGTACGTATGTGGAGACTAAGTCCTGGTCATCTGCTTGTGATGTCTGTGTGTGTGTGTGTGTGTGTCTGTGTCTTGGTTGTATTTGCTCTGAATCTGTGGATATGCATGGCTCTGTCATTCTCTCCCTGTGTGTGCATCCGTGTGTGTGTGTGTGTGTGTGTGTGTGTGTGCGTGTGTGACCCCTGGTCATCTGCTTGTGATGACAGCAGCCTCAGTGCTGGGTCACCAGCGTTGTCATCCACAGCTGTCTGTCCTAGGCCTGAGCCTGTCCACGCTCACTCCTTACTGCCCACACACATTATTGAGGGCAGATTGATTTTTCTGTGTGTGTGTGTGTTTGTGTGTGTGTGTGTGTACGCACCCACATAATTGAGAGAGACAAAGGGGCCACACACACTGCTGTCCCTCATGTCAGTGAAGATAAGGTCATCACATAGATGGGTGTGTGTGTCCCTCATTGGTCTTTTTACTTAAGAGTGCCCACGCAATCATTGGGAAATAGCTTAATGTTTATGTTGATTTTTTTTACAGTATATATATATATTTATTTTTTTTGTCTTTTTGTTGTGATTCAAAAAGACAGTTGAGATAGACAGGAAATAAGTGACAGAAAAAGAAGTGGTAGGATTGGATCTATTTGTTTGTGGTATTTACCTGACACTTTTGTTTTCAAAACAACATGCAGATTATTATAGAAATACATTATTAACCAAAAATGTAAGGCAATTATAAACACATAGCTTGGGAAATCAAAATAAAATGGTGGTGTAGTGCAATTAAAGGGGACATAAAACAGAAAACCATTTTTACCCTGGATTTGTTGCATTATGAGAGGTTGTGCATGAACAGGGCTGTCAAGAACATGAAACCTGGCTGTGCCATCATTCAAATATAAATCTTGAACTTAGAAATAGCTACTAAAAATGGGCAACAAAGCCTACATGTGATGTAATTTGTAACAAAGCAATAGTAGTTCAATTGAGGTTACCAAAGTGGGCGCCATAATGGACCATTTCAATCCCCGGCCTAAATATAAGGTTGTAATTGGGTTTGTTAAATTGCACTTGGGCTATTTCTGATCAGTAAAGGTTGAATATATTCTATTTTTACATCAGAGAACAAGAGACAATTCTCTGTTCAACCATTGTGTCCCCTTTAATATTTTTAAGTGTATTTTTGACATATAGTAAAACAATAACAATACATTTATGCAGTCACTTTTATGCAAAGCAACTTACAATTGTCAACTATCAATTACATCAGGGCCAGTCTCCCTTAGGGCTTAAGTAACTTAGGGCTAAGTGCCCTGCTCAAGGGTACAACGGTGGCAGCCAGGATTCGAACCCACAACCTGCATGCTAGCCAGGTTCCTTAACCGCTACACCACCACCACCCACAATAGCCAAATAAATAAAAATTTAGATACAGGTTAACACACTGCTTGTGCTCTTTAGGTTTAGCTGTTTGGCTTGTGGTTTATCTCTATAGACTGTAGAATATTCCTTGTCCAGCTCATGCCATCATGCCAAAATGGCGCCTGTGTATTTTTTTAGTACATTTCAAAGTTGTTGTAAAGGACCAAAGTTCCGAAAACAATCGTGTGCAAAGACATAGCTGTACACTGGTTCAGCGTGTTTGGGAGGCAGAGGTGTGTGGGTTCGAGCACAGACACGAGTGACAATTAAAGTCTAATCCTGATTCCGCACAGCCAGCCAAACCCAGGTTATTTTTATGCAGGAGTCTCCCCTTTGCCAAGGAATTCTGGAACTCTGGCCAATATTTAAATCCGAACCCTGAAAATCCTGTGAATGTTCCAGTCACCCCAATTACAAATCCCCTCAGAGGTATGGTCATCAAAGGCCTGGGGTTCGGATTGGATCTGGAGTTGCAGAGAAATCGGATTTTCATGCATCCGTCCTTGGAAGAAAAAAAATATATAGAACAGGAGTTTGGGGTGGAAGCATTTCTGCTCTGTGTCTCACTACGGGAGAGAATCCATGCAGTCTTGAGCCTCATTGGGAAGTACACCTCGCTGGGAAATGAAAAATGAACTGTAGTGTATTGCAATTAATATTTTTTGAAATAGCTAGGTTTTTTTGGTCTTTAGATTTTTATTCAGAGTGACAGGAAACAAGTGGGAGAAAGACTGGGGTTAAGAAATAGTGGCAGGTTGGATTCAAATACACACACATGCGTGCAAACACACACAAACACACACACACACGCACGCACCCACATTGACAGTCATGACAGTCTACCCCACAAACATACACACAGGGCCTTCTAAAATGCCATAAATCAGCTCAGAGTTATAGAAGTCCTCTTCTACGTATTGCCATGGCTAATGTCCTCACGTGTTTCGCTTCTGTTTCAATAGGACAGTGAAGACTGATAGGTAACAAGTGGGAAAAGGAGAGGTAGGGAGGGATCTGGAAATGGCTGCAGGTCAGTTTGCACCCCAGTCTCTGTGGGTGCTTGAATCTGAATCCAGTATGAATTCTGCAGTCACTTGTGTAACAACATCTCCAGTTCTTTGTTTTCATTTGCTCTTAGAGGGTCTTTTCTCCTGCTGACAAGTATCAGTGTAAAAGAAGGGTTGCTAAACGCAGGAGTAACTCCATACATCCTGTAATTCTGGATTTTTGTGAACAGGGATTCTCATTGGCTCTAGCAGACGCCTTAAAATGGTGATCAAAGGCACTCTTGGCCTATGCCTGAGGTAAGGGATGAATGTTGTGGAGGTGTTCTCACGCGCATGCACTTGCATACACACACACACACACACACACACACACACACACACACACACACACACATAAATGCATATGCCAGTGGGACTTTGTCTTTCAGTTTGCTCCTGGGGCTCTTTCCCCAGGGTACGGAATGCTGCAGTTAAACAACAGACAGAATTCTCTGTCTCTCTCGCTCTCTGTCTCCGTCTGTCTCTCTGTGTGTGTATGTATGTGTGTGTGTCTGTCTCTCTCTCTCTCTCTCTCTCTCTCTCTCTCTCTGTGTTTGTGTCTCACACAGCAGGGGTCAATGTCAGGGTAGAAGGGAGGATCTCCCTGGAGGTTCAGATATCTGTGAAACTCCATTGTGTGTGTCAGCACTGTCATACTTTTAAGCAGACAGCCACTCTCCCCTTCACTTTCTCTCTCTCTCTCTCCTGCAGTATTCCCATTATGGTGTGAGGTTTACACTGAACAAACTATTATCAATCAGAAATATTTAGCTCTTTGTATCTGACAGGAGCAGAATCTAATGCCAGTAAACACTAGAGAAGTGATATCCATGTGTGCCCCAGCTACACAATAGAGTTTGGCTAGTGAATGACTGGGCTCGGCTGAATGGGTGGGAATGATAGGGGTGTTTTGGAAAATTACCCATCAGCCTTTCGCAGTATCATCCACCCACAATTCCACAGGGGAACGGGTTGCCAGACGTGGCGGAGGATCGACGAGCACGCAGGGGCTGAGGTGGGTTCCCTCCCAGCACAGGGGAAATGAAGACGTTCATTAAAAACAGGAGAGGATTAGAAAGCTTAAATCATTGTTATGGAAATACCAGGGCTGCCAGCGCGCCGATAAATGGCAACTTACCTTATCATAACAAACACCTTTAAGTACAGGTCCTTCTCTGGAATCTCCACAGGGTCCCGTTTATTTGCTGATTTGTTTTTTTTTTTCCTCATTCTTTTTTTTCTTTTTTTTTCAGTCCTTTTCTCCTGTCTCCAAATGAATATTGTGGCAGCCCAAGCAAGGCCCATTGGTCTGTATGCTCGCCTTGCATGCTAAATCTCAGTAGTCAGATTCAGCACCACTCTCCATACCCCACTAGCACCTGGTTTTTAGCCATAACTAGCATGTTAGTCTCCAGGTTAGCCGTAGCAAATAAAAGTCAGGCGCATGTCACTGTAGCCTAAGGGCAGGGGCATCGCCAGGGTGGGAAAAGTTAGAAAGATTCTAAGGGCCTGGCCCTGATAACATTTGAATATTGCTATTAACATTTGGGCGGCCCTAAATTATTTATGCCAAAGTTTCCGAAATTTCTGGCAGCGCCGCTGCCTAAGAGAAAGCTTTCAAGCTGCATAACTTTTCCATTCATTGTGTTTTCACACATCCTGTTTTACAACAAGATATTTTGAGCAATTGTTTCTACTTCTTTTGACAAGCAGTTACTACTAGCTTGTATACATTCATTGCGATGTTTATAATCTCAGATAGTACTGTGGTTAGTCCACTAATAATTAAGGCCTGTCTCGTGAAACACAAGACAATATATCCCTACTCTATCAGATATGATCATAGTATGCACACAGTTGTTTCCTCTGTAACATCTTCTGAGGTAAACAAACAATATTGTTTTTTTTTTATTATGTCCATATAGATTCAGCTGACAAATAACAGAGGGCTCCTAGCAAGGAGGATGCTGCATGAAATCTTTGTTGTGTGCTCAGAGCAAATGCAGTGAACATGGGTAAACTTTGTCATGTCAGAGACTGACCAGCGTGACTGAGCGGTTGTTACACACTGGTAATGCTTCACATGACTGTAACCTTGTTTCAGTGGATCTAACACACCTTGAAGTGCAATGTAACAAATTGTGTCACAAAATGTAATACCAACATGTATCAAGGTGTAATAACTATGTTGTACATGTTGTAACTTTCTGATTGATCGTATAAATGTAATACCAACATGTATCAAGGTGTAATACCTATGTTGTACATGTTGTAACTTTCTGATTGATCGTATAAATGTAACAGGAAGTGCTTGTTACAACACTCCTGCCAACAAGAATTTCTTATTATACCTGTACTCAGGGTACACAAAAACCCCTTTAAGCAGGCCTACATGGTTTTACCCTGGACTCTTGTACACAGTTGTTACACCTTACTTCATGATGTACATCCACTCTAAGGGTACAGTAATAGATGTTAGTGAATATCTGAATGTGTATGATTTGGCTGGTAATAAAATCTCTCGTTCTATACTTTCGTTTCATACAGAGGGTCTGGACATTCGGTAGTGAGATTCAATTGCTTGCTTGAGGTGTTTAAGTTTAAAAAGATTGGATCAGCCTTTGACTGATAGCTTGTCCTCACTGATAGCATTCTATCTCTGCATTCACAACACCTCCCTCTGTTCTCTGATTGGACAGGTTAAAATGCCTCCTGAGACAACAAGCTCAATGGGATCAAATCCAGGACCAGCACTGTAGGGAGATGATAATCAAGCAGAAGGCACGGCCAGACTAGTGTATGATAGTAACACTTTATTTTTACAGTATCGTTGTTACACTGTATTAACCTAATTAGGTACAGTGGTACAGCCTTTGTAACAATATGTAATATCATGTAACAATATGTAATATCATGTACTAGTGTTGTACTTACATTGTGTATTTTGTGTACCTACATACCGTTATTACAGTGCATTATGAAGTGCTTGTTGCAGTAGCCTACTTTGCCAAAGTGCTAAATCCTGCAGGGGAGGCAATAGGCTGAACTGAGACCCAAGGCTCCCTAATGCTGGAGTGGTTGGTATATAAACCAGGCTTAGCTCCACTCAGAAGTCTTCATTGTCCTCAGTCTGCAGCGTTTAGTAACACATTCATTACGTTCATTACAACATCGTTACGCTACATAGTACATATAACAGCTGTATTGGTACACTCTTGTTACTCTGTTACTATGATACAGTGGAAAAAACACATTTAAAGAAAGCGTACCTACATACATTTTACATGTATGTCTTGTCATCAATGTCTTATGTCTTAGAACATGTGTGCCTTTACACTGCATAGTGCATGTAACAGACGTGTAGGTAGCCTATTTATCTGGGACAGTCTATTTTAATTGGTTTATTCCACTGTAGATATGGGTGCTGATTTAGTGGAGCCATAATCACACATATGTACAAAACACTAAAGACAATGAAGACTTTTGACTGGAACAAAGCATGGATTATATACCAAAGTGGTGTCATGTCCTCTTGAGCTCTGCAACTTTAACTATTTGGCCAACATAAGGGTGTCCTGAACACTGATTCACCCACTATGGTGTTAGGGTGCCTTGGATCTCAGTTCAGCCAAGTGCCCAATTTAGTATTTTGGCAATCGTAAAAAGCACTTCATATTACACTGTAACAACAGTATGTAGGTACATAAAAATATATTATGTAAGTACAACACTACTACATGATATTACATATGATAGATAGATAGATACTTTTATTATCATACACATACCATAAAAGTACAGAGAATAAATCGTATTGTGACTTTTAGGGTACTAATTTGGTGTGGAAGTAGGAAGGAAGAAGGAATGTGCAGGAGGATGCTATGGTAACCCTCGTGCAAAAGAAGTCAGTGCAACTACATTTCCAATACAGATTCTGTTCCAGGCAGAGCATAAGGATAAGTAGACTATACATAAAACACAGCAATGTAAACAATATAAGCAATTAAGAGAGCAGTGCAAAAGCTTAGTCCAGTCCTTGATATTTAGAACAGAGTAAACTGAAAAGATGTTGAAAAGATATTTGCACAGGTTGTACCACTGCAGCTAATTAGGGAGATACGCTGTAACAGAGACACTGTAAAATAAAGTGTTACCTGATACTCCATCCAAAACCATATTCAACACACACATGAATCCATAGATACAAAGACAAAACAATCCAAACAAGCTGATGCACAAATGCCTTCCACAAACACTGAGACCGAGCGGACGTTCACACACACGTTGGCTCATGTTTGTGAGATAAGTTCCAACTTTGTTTTGACACTTTTTGATGAAGGAGCGGTGGACGCACACCTGTACGGCCGACGGAACAATGCTCTGCCCATGGGAGAGATTGATTTTCTACATTAAAACCCCAGCCTTTGTCTATAGCCACCAGGCCCTTTGTTATGCTAAAGAGCCGTGGAGGATTTCCAATTCAATTTCACCTGAGCGCCGGTCAGCAAGCTCCCCCCTCCCCCTCCAGCCCCCCCCCCCCCCCCTCTTTTGTGCCATCCCTTGGGTCCCTTCTTGTCTTTTAAACCGCAATTTAGCCGTGTTGGCGGCCAGAGAAGGAAATTGACAGGCGGCGGTGGCGGAGTACTTTTCTCGTGATATTACACCCATCATCCTCATTCAAAGGGCTCAGAGGCTGTTGCCGTCCATCCATATGGACCGTCAGGTCCCAGAGCCATGGTCATTTTACTGATATCATAGAAAACCTTAATAACACCCCGATACACGCAAATGAAATAAATCACGACACACTGAATAAAACAGAATCTAATTTTAGTGCCTCTACAAGGCGTCGCCTTTCTCAAGTGTGACAGGTCACATGTTGCTCAATACACACACACACACACACACACACACACAGACACACACAGACATGGGCTCAGATACACAGACATACACATTCTTGAGAGGAAAGAGTGAGAGGTTTATCCTATGTTGTTGAGATGCCAACTTTGGCAACTGCTTATGAGTGGAGTGTGAACCTGAGGACATTTATTTAGAACCTCACTTCTTTTGGCTCCAAATGATCTGTTTAGTGCACAACACACACACACACACACACACACACACACACACACACACACATACACACACACACACACACACACACATGCACACATTCTAGAGCTGACAGTTAACCCCGGAGGAAAATGAGGCTTCTCAAGCTCCTAGTTAATTTTGGGAGGGGGCATTTCAAATTCAGGAAGCAAGGCTGGCTCATTGAAAGACAAGAATATCCATTTGTCATGATAATTAAATTCTTGAAAATAAACCAATTGTGGTACTAATTGCAAATGAAATGGTGGGAGATTGAGGAGCACATTGTGAGACGGTGCCATTGAACTGTAGACTAGAGACTGACATTCTGTCACTGTTGCCTGAATGCATTTGCACCCCACACCTTCTTTAATTAGGCGAGAAAATAAAGATTTTATTGTGTTTTCATTCTGATGGTGAATGATTTCAAACTCTGTGGTGGTTTCGCGGCATCGGAAGAACAAAACATCTTTGTCCCTCCCTCATCAAAACTGATAAAAAAAAAAAATGCTGCAATACTGCATCGAGATTAGCCCCGGGAGATAAACTCATCCCCAAAACCAGTTAACAATGAGAAAATTCATAGGCAATGGGTAACCAAGCATTTTGCCTCTGCTACCCAAACAGAGAGAGAGAGAGACATTTTGCTCTCCAAACCTGTAATTAATCACAGCAGTCTTCTGATTTATTTATTTTAAGAAACACAGTGTTTGTCCTTTTTTTCTGTCGTTCTCAGATTCTTAAGAGGGTTCTCTCAAACACGTCTAGCTTAATATGGGGTTTTTAACCACATCCGTGAGCTATATTTATGGGGTTTTTAACCACATCCGTGAGCTATATTTATGGGGTTTTTAACCACATCCGTGTGCTATATTTATTTATTGATGTTTTGTAGAGGTTCTCATCTGCATCATGCCACCTCTGCAACATGCAGGGATTTCCTGTTAGTTTGCGTGTAATTGTAGGCGGATCTTACAAAACACTGTCAAGCGCATCAGGACACAAAAAATATGGAAGCTTTGCATAAAAGCCTAATTATTTAAATGGATCCAAGGTGCATTAATCTACCCGCTGATCTCCTCCTCCTCTGCTTTCCTCCAGGTGCATTTGTAGTGGTTGTGTCAGAGAGAGAGCACGCAGTTCATAAACGTCTGACATCAAAGCCACACATGCAGGGCGAGCCTAACGCTCTGGTAGCAGGCCGCAGAAAAACACACACACGTACACACACACACACACACACAAAAGGGATGAGCGGTGCAGTGCAGTGCTCTTAAGCGGATAGATGTGAGATCTGGGGAGTTGACAGGACTGGCATAAGAGCTGCTTTTCAGAGGGATGGATGGATGCGCTGCCCCGCTCACTCAAGACACAGCACGTCTAATGCAATCACACTCCACTGTCCTCAAAAGCTGTCTGCCATTGATGCTGCGACATGCATTTCTCTCGTTTGTCTCACTGTCTCACTCTGTCTGTCTGTCTCTCCTTTTCTCTCTCTTTCTCCCTCTCTCTATTTCTTTCTCCCTCTCTGTCTGCCCCCATTCTTCATTGAAATCACAAAACTGACATGCAAATGGACTCCTATTAAATCCTGTTAGTTTGGCTGTCACATGCTACAGATCGTTCTCTTTATATTTCTAAGGCTAGTCCTCGGTGTGTTGTTCCAATCGAGATTAGACAGAGGAGAGGGATAAACCGGCAGCCTCTCAGGGAAACATTGCCTGTATCATGTTCCGTTCTGTCACATCCAAAGGGGGGTTCATCGGCACATTGTTTAGGGATTTGTCAGTCAACATGCTGCGAATGGATTTGAGAAAGCCTCATGGAGACAGGAGTTTTTTGCTCCCATTATTGTCTTACAGGGTGAATGATGGCTCTGCTCCCATCTACTTGAATTCTCTTCTGAAGCCCTATGTCACCCGACGACCACTACGCTCCTCTAAGGAACGTTTTCTAGCACGGCCAACACCTTGTGCAGGTCGGTCCAGACTCTTCTCATATCTGGTTCCACGCTGGTGGAATGACCTCCCAAGTGCTACCAGATCAACTGATACCCTCTCCACCTTCAAGAAACTCGTGAAGACTAAGCTCTTCCAAGAATATCTCCTAGCGTAAACTTTGAGAATGCACTTAATAATTTAATTTCTCTACATGGTGTTACACTATTGCACTTTCAACTTAAAACAGCGCAGATTCTATGTTAGCAATATGCACTCCTTGTTAGTTCATTGTGTTGTAGCTTGAATGTTATCCTCTTTTGTAGGTCGCTTTGGATAAAAGCGTCTGCTAAATGCCTAAATGTAAATGTAAATGTAAATGTAAATGTCTTGCTCCTTCACCCTACAACGTTCAGTCTGTCCCATGTACAGTACGCAGGTAATTGAGACTGACAACACACGTTGGAGGTTTTAAGGTGTGAGTTTTAAAACAAGATGAAAATCACATCTTTACTGGGCAAACTGCTAATCCTGGGGGAATTAGTCAATCTTGTGGTCTTGGGTTGAAGAGTGGACATGATTTAAGTGCACATCTGCCTTTGATGATAACGTAGATGGTTCTTCATCATGATGGGGTGTGTGTGTGTGTGTGTAGTTCAGCATTGAGTTGAAAATTGTCTGAAATGGATTTTATCCAAAAATGTATATTGCTACGGCAAATTCAATTGCTCTCATGCATCATAACTAACCCTAAAATAATCTAAAGAAAACTAATGCAAGGTATGCAAACAGAAAAAACCACAAGGACAAAGTTTGCTCAAATCAATTGCATTTGTTAACACATTGTTTTAAAGGTGACCTTAGAGCCCACTCTCGCTTGCATATCCATTGGCATTCGCAATTTGTGCTTCTTTGTGAACCTGTAAGATTGAGAATTTCCTTGACCAGTCATGAGAAAAAGGCTTCAGCTTGTCTGAAAAGGATTGAGACAATAGCCTGCACATGCACAACAGGAGACCAAAATGTGCCTAAATTTAACTGATTTAAAGATTGGGCAGAGGCAACAGTTGCTATGCAGAGGTTTAGTCACAAAAGACTTTTTCTTACCACTAAAACACACACACACACACACACACACACACACACACACACACACACACACACACACAAACTGGCACAAGCTGATTAGATTTGAAGTCTTTACTGGTGAAAATAGAGTAAAATTTCAACACTACTATGTTTTATCTGAGTCACAGCAGTGCTGATACATTTGCTTGCTTCCATTGTTAGTATCAATAGTATCAGTATGATAGTTGGAGGAGGAGAGAAGTGTCCTATTCCAACTTGACTTTTTCTTACTGGCCTACACACAGGAAGAGCTTGGAGCAGGATGTATGTGTGATGATGAAGCACTGTGAGGACATCCGTCCATCCACTGTGATCTATTTATAAAGCAGACATCTCCAAACACAGACTTTTATTCCGACCTTAAAATAATCAAATGTAAATAACTGGCATGCACTATGCTTCCATTTTCCCCGTCCTTTTGTGTGTGTGTGTGTGTGTGTGTGTGTGTGTGTGTGTGTGTGTGCCCACATGTGCAATTCCACAGCTGTCTCTGGCTAGCATTGGATTCCTTTGGTCGGCTTCCCATTTCTGGAGAGTGAATGGGCCGTGCTGCCTGCAGGCCTGATTAGGGAGCCAAATCCCCCCTGCCCCCCGCCCACCCCTCCTCCACCCCCTCAACACCACCACAACCACACCACACACACACACACACACACACACACACACACACCCCTCGTGCTGCACCGAGTGCTCAGCCCCCTCACTGAGCCCCCTCACATCCGCCACCACTTTTATTAACATTTCTGATGATGTGACACTTTTGCTTTCATCTGCCTCTTTAATTCCACTGTGTGTGTGTGTGTGTGTGTGTGTCTGCCTCTTGCTGTGTGTTTGTCTCTTGTCTTGTGTGCATTTGTGTATGTCTTGCTGTGTATGTCTCGCTGTGTATGTGTGTGCATCTTGTTGTGTGTGTGTGTGTGTGTGTGTGTGTGTGTGTTACAGTGTTTTTAGCTGGATTTGCAACTGAGTTTCACCATTCTTATGGAAGCCGTTCAACTGTGGTTTCTTAATTCTATCTGGGCAAGGCGACAGGCGTGCCAAGCGCACTAATACTTGGCAGAGGGAGGCAGGCAGTGGGATCGTGCAGATGAGACGCAAAACAGTGATGAGGAAAGAGCTAAGTGCATTACAAATAGGCCATGTTCTGTTTTGAAGTGATAGCTGCTGAGAGTGTGTGTGTGCGCGCGCGCGCGCGCGCGTGTGTGTGTGTGTGTGTGTGTGTGTGTGTGTGTGCTTGCAAGGTGATGCAAACATTGTCTGTGTTGTTTGTCATGTTGCCTTTTGTTTCCCCTCCCACCAGTGTGACAACTTGGGCCAAGTTGTCATGACAACAGTTCTGTTGACATCCTGACCCAGTAATTAGTCACCATGATGAGGAAGCCAGGTTGTCCCTGATGTCAGGGGACCTTTTTTATTGCAATCCGGCCAAATGTACTTTTCCAGAGCTTACTGCTAAACTACTCCCTTGTCTCGATGACAATATGGCATATTTACATTTGCATTTATGCATTTACATCAGGGCCACTTTTCTAGAGCAACTTAGGGTAAAGTGTCTTACTCAAGGGCACAACGGTGGCAGCTGGGATTTGAACCCAGCCAGGTTCTTTAGCCACTGCACCAACACTGCCCACACTTGACAAATGAAAATAGTATCCATCGCCCGACAACAGTTACAGATAATCTACCCGTTTCTTAGGCTGTGTCCGAAATAGGAAAAACTGCTGTCTGTGAGGGAAACGTTTGGTAGCATCAAGACACCAAGGCACCTTTGTTTTGTCCAGTTTTGATTGAAGCATAGATGTATCCTTCATGCTGTCCAACATTCTGTCGAATTATGTAGTCAGTTGTCAGTATCTTAGCAACGGTGCCTGAACAACATAATAAACAAAAAGATGGCATTCTAATTAGCTATCTAGCTAGGTTCTCTGAAACAAAGTTTTTTAGCCAGTGCCTTGATGCCCTCTATGACAGGTAACTTGTTAGACAGCAAGTCACCATCTTCCCGTTTTGTACACAGACCTAGTCTCTCTTCTAGTTTCTTTTCACTTTGTCCCTCTCTAATAGTCTGGTGGACCAGACTGCTTCACTTTGCTTCACTTAATGCAAAGAGTCTGGACACTCTCAGTAAGATTACATTTACTTTGCAGTGGGTGGGCACTGTGGTTGAACGTCTGTCCACTGAATAGTTGCTAAATTATCAAGTTGGGAAAATCAAAGCCTTTTTAGAGTACCCCGATGTAGCACTGTAGCGAAATACAATATTCAGCCGAAGCACTAAGGCAACATTAGTCTGGCTAACACAGTTTCTGCTTACATCAGGTTTTTTTATTGCAGCAGGAGTCAGATCCAGATAGCCAAATGTTGCCGGTCCATTGGCACGGATGCTAGTGGTTCGCTGGTGTTTTTGCTCGTCGGTTCTCTGTCTGTCCACCACCAACTCATTGCTATTGTGCCATCCATGGGATTTCCTAAATAGCAAAAATACCAGGAGGTGGTTTTTCTTTTCCCCTGTTGCTCTTGGGTGCTCCTTGTTAAGGTGTGGGAGTATTGTAATCCCCCCCCCCCCCAAGCAAGCCACATAGCCATCATCCACCCCCCCACCCCCCATCTTAATGCAGCCCTTAGCCACCTCTCCTATGCACTTTATGCACTACATGCACTTTATCCATCCACTGCATTTTTTACACTCAGTAACCATATGCATGTGACAATAAAATGTCCATTTTACCATATATGGCAAAAGAGCGCAGCCCACCAGACCACCAGCTGCACTCAACTGAATATGGGTAACATCAAATCAAGCAAAATAATTCTAGTTAATATCTGTCTCTTTTATCTTCCCTCGAATGTGGATAGAGAGCTTAGGTTAGGGTGACCTGATGACCCCGATTTCTGGGGACAGTCCCTGAGTTTTCATGTTCTGTCCCTGGTTAAATACAAGAAAACCCACTTTGTCCCTGATTTTTGAAGCGAAAATTATTTATTTTCATGATTATACTTAATTGAGTAATATTGAATGTAAAAATAAGAATGTCCCTATGTCCCTGGTTCCCAAAGAAAATTCAGGGAAAGGTCCCTAATTTGCATCTCAGAGGTCTGGTCACCTTAGCTTAGATGTAACACCTTCTGCCCAGAACAAATAAATTGGTTCCTGTGCCTTCTCTTAATCCACACTTTTTGTTTTGAACCAAATTTCCATACCTGCTCTTCCTTTAACATCTCTTGCACTCACAGCTCACAGTAGTATTCGTAAATACACTTGCAATGGCTTTGCAGGACCACGGGCTGGTGAAGGGAAAGGGGGGGGGGGTTCTTCCTCCCCACCTCGGTGCGCTAATGTCTCAATCATGTGCGTCCACGTTCATTAGCTGAGTGATGAGCTCTTTGTAATTATTATCAAAGCCACTACAAGGCAAATTTATCTTTGTTTTGATTTCCTGTAATCAATTAATCAAGAAGTATTAGCTCAGAAATGTCACACTGTGCCACATTGTTCGGTGTTGCAGTGAAGGAGGTCTCCATGCAAATGTTCATATTACTTCCTGCTAGTTTTCTGTCTGTCTTCTTGCATGTCTGGCTTGTGTTTTCAGGTCAGTTTGGGATGTTTCTAGGTAGTATTTAGGGGGTGTGTGTATTTGGGGTATTTAGCATTTTGCTCTGTGTGTCTGTGTTTGTATGTATGTATGTGCACTGAAGTCTTTTTGGAGTGTTTTACACATTTGGGAGTGTGTGTGTGTGTGTGTTTTATTCCAGTGTCTCTGGGGTGTTTGTTAAGTGTGTGTGTGCATATTTCCCTTTTTTGGGGTGTGTGTGTTTGTATTGCCATCTTTTTGGGGTTTATGCTTAAGTATGTATGAGTGAGTGTGTGTGTGTGTGTGTATTTAGGTCTGATGTGATGTATATTTGCACTCCCGTGGTCAGGAGAAGCCCTCCTTTGCCTCGAGGGCATGACGCCAATGTCAGCACAATTGCAATGTCGAGGAACTTAATCCCAAATCCCTTTCCAAACACACACACACACACGCCTCCTCTCTTTCTCTTTCTCTCTCTATCTGAGTATTTATTTGCATGTAATGAGATAAGTATGTGGTAGTGCCAGTATCTGCGGTGAGATCGAGACGTAAGTGACTGATCCCCGGGAAGATGAGCGTTTCCTAATCCCCCCCTGCAGCCCTGCAGAGATCGGCCCAGATCTGCTTACTCCACCCCTTATTAAGAACACGCGGCTCCCCCTGCCAGCACCACCCAGTCCAGCACTGAGTGGGACAAGGAACCTGAGAGGGAGAGAGAGAGATGGGGAGAGAGAGAGAGGGGGTGGAGATGGAAGAGAGAAATTGAGGGAGAGAGAGAGAGGGGGTGAGAGAGTGGAGGTAGAAGAGAGGAATTGAGGGAGAGAGAGAGAGAGAGAGAGAAAGAGGGTGGAGGTAGAAGAGAGGAATGGAGGGAGGGAGAGAGGGGGGTGAAGGTGGAAAAGAGGAATGGGAAAGGAGAGAGAAGGAGAGAGAGAGAGAGGGAAGAAAAGGGAGGGTGAGGGAAAGTGATGGAGAGGGAGATAGAGAGATTCAATGGCTAAATATATTTGCCCACGCTACAGATGATCTGCATGGGTTGCTCAGAGATTAGAGGAGTGATTATCTTCCCAACCTACACACACACACACACACACACTCCCCACATGCACACGCATACACACACACACACACACCTTAGTCAGCCCCTTTTGCATGGAGTTTGGAGGGTTTGTTAATTAGGAACAAATTTGATCTTGCCAGTTTTTTAAAACCAGCATTTTATCACTGTTTATCTCTCTGAGGACTCTGCTGAAGTTTCCATATGTTTGTATTTCAGCTCATACATATAATTAGTTGAATTACAAAATGTGTCTCTAATCCCATCGTGGATTATAATTACAGAGATTAAATGCCTCAAATGAGCTAAAATGGAAAATTGATGAAAACTCCCAGACTTTTTCAGCTGTGTCAGTTCAGTTCCCCGCATTTGTTTGTTATCTATCCATGTAACTGGAGGTCAAGTGGTGAGATGGTATCGGCTGTGAGGGACTAGAGTTGGAGTAAAGATATACTCTTGCCAGGATCCTGTTCACAGATCAGTTACTGTCCCCGCTTCACTGGGATCACTCCTCTCATTTTTCTTTCTCCTCTGTCACTGTCACACACACACACACACACACACACACACACACTAACTCTCTTTTTCTCATTTACTTTCCTTTAGTCTCTGTCTCTCTCCCCAGCCCCCCTCTCCACACACACACACACACACGCACGCGCACACACACACACACACACACACACACACTAACAGGCAGACAGTGACACACACTCACACATACACACACACACACACACATTGAGCACTTTTAAACAGAGATGTCAGTGTTTAATGCGCGTGGTGATTAGTTTACCGTGGACTGATTGGAAATTAATTAAACTGATGAGAGGGGCCCAGCGGAGGGCCGGCCATGTTGGCAGCAGTCGCAGCAGAAGCAGCATTGGCGGTGGCAGTGGTGATGGGGAGATGGGGGGAGAAGGTTTCGGGGCCTGCGGAGTGCCTGAGCTGCTGCTGGAGACTGAGTCAGTGTCGGAGACAGCACACTCCCCAGGGAGACGCAGCTCATCTGCAGCTCTGCATGGTGTCTACTTGCATCAATCAACTCACTCGCTAGCTAGCTAGCTAGCTAGCTGTTTATTGCTCACACACTCTCACCAGATAAACACTACCATGGTTGTGTGTGTGTGTTTGTATTTTGGGGGATTAGGGACAGAAAACTAGCAAGGCTTTCCTTCCTGTATAGGAGATGTGTGTGTGTGTGTGTGTGTGTGTGTGTGTGTGTGTGTGTGTTCTTTGTAATGAAAGCAAGAGGGATACAAATTAGCACAGAGGATTTTCTGAGTTTGTTTTGGAGACCACTGTGGACATACATGATTTGTCACAGTGGTGTGTGTGTGTGTGTGTGTGTCTGAGTGTGTGTGTATGTACCCAAATGTGTAAATGTATGATGCTTGTGTGTAAGTGTGTGTGTTTCTATTTGTTAGTTACCTGGGAAGAAAAAGGACTACATAACTGCTTCTCCCCAAACCTAATTGGTATGCACCTGGCTATGCCAACCTAATCATACCCTTCAGACTGTAATGGGGAGGGTCCTTGAGAAATGCACAAATCTTGCTGCTTTTTTTTTTCTTCACATCTCTTTCCCCCTTTTTCTCTCTCTTTTTTCCTCTCCTTTTCTTCCTCCACCCCCTGGTCCCAGCATGGGCAGTGTGTCGTGGCCACAGTGGAATGCCTTGATTGACAGGACCATTCTGCTCCGAGTGGCAGAGGCATGCTGGGAAGTGAGATTGTCAGCATATGGTTGGTTGGCTGGCTGGCTGCTCCTGGCTACCATGGTGCCCACGGCTTTCAGCCTAGTGATAAACAAACAGACAAACAGTCCCAGGGGCAAACACCTAGACATATCATATCACAAACACCACACAGTGACTTCAGTGGGAGACACAAAGAAATTAAATAAAGCATGGGACTGTGTTGGTATTTACCCAAAGGATCTTAGAATGGATGGTCCCCAAGCTGCAAAAGGCTCCACAGTGTTGTCACTTGTGTGAATGTACCTGAATGTGTCCGGTTGAGAAAAGTAATTACCTGTAAAAGGTCAATGGTTTTTTTATTTGATTAAGCATTCCATTTATGTCACTGCAGACAAAAAGACAGGTGCTCATAAAAGCTGAAAAACAGAGAGAGACTTAATAGAGGAAGTAGATACTATGATGAAATGTAAATGATGTCAGAATGTTTCAGTTGCTCTCTCTCTCTCTCTGTCTCTCCATTGACTTTATCATAAGGGCTGAAGGTAAGGTGTGTGTGTGTGTGTGTGTGTGTGTGTGTGTGTGTGTGTGTCTGCATGGGTTAAAAGCAGAGCCTGACAAGTCATGCACCTCCCGGACGGCTCTTGTAACTATTTGATTTAATGAGGTCTCAGCTCCAGGCCGAGCTTGTAAAGACTAATTGACGAATACTTTAAATAATTTCCAAGTAGTACAAGTGCAATAATAATTGGCTCCCTTAATCTGGGCAATAATTAGCTGGGAGAGTGTGCCACAGTGGTGGAGCGTCTGAATGGGATCTCGCCGGGGTGTCTGAGGTGGTCGGGCCCCTTCAGGTGGTTCCCTGGAGAAAGACCCGGAGGGACAGAGGAAGCTTTGTTCCGCTCGTTGTTTGTGGGTGGCCCCCACTGGGACGGAGGGGAGAGGAGGGGTGGGGGTGCTTTTTTGTGTCCCAGGGGTAATTGAGTGTGTGGTTGTGGAGGTGGTCTGTGAATGCAGCAGCTCTCGCTGAATGCAGAGACAGAATAATGGGAGGCACCTGCTCATCCAAAAATCTCTCTCTCTCTCTCTCTCTCCCTCTATCTCTTTACCTGTACTACATATATCTTAGTCCTTTAAAATCTGCATGTTTCAGATGTCTTACGGTTTAGATTACTGTAAACCTCTACTGAGAGAGGTGCTAAACATGCATGCATGGTCTGCATGTGTGTATCGCTGAAAAACTATAAAGGAGAAATCTTAGCTAGCCCTGTGGGTTGAGGTCACCAACTACTGTCTGTAGGGAAAAAAACGAGGAGATTTGATACAGCATAGACCAAATAGCAAAGCGGCAGCTAACAGTCACTGAATGAGGCATAAGAAAAGTACTTTTAAAGTGAATTTCTGTGCAGAGATGGAAGTGTTTACTGCTCAGAATGACAAGGTAAGCATAACAGGTTCAAGCTGTCTTCACTCTCAGTCCATGGAAATGACAAGCTAAACCTGAGATACAGTAAGTGACTCAAATGATGCTCATGTATGTAGAAGTGAATGGCTTAGACTGGGAGAGGTGGTGTTGGTAACAGACACGATGAAAAAACAACTCTGTTGTTAAAATGAACACGGTTCGTTTAACAGCTGATAGGGTGAGCATGACACAATACCTTAGATGCTAACAGGCTAGAGTAGTGGTATGAAAAGTGTGTTTTCTGTGTACAGTAGTTAGATTGTGACCCGCTGGTATTTGAGCTGACTGTTCTCCCCCTCTTACAGACTGTGTGTGTGTGTGTGTGTGTGTGTGTACTGACCCACTCTGCGTATCTCAGTGGCTGCATGGAGTTATCAGGGTGTCAAGCCCCTGTGAGGGACTGCTGGTGGCATGGCCTGTCTGTAAAATATGCTAACACATATATAGATACGCCACGGTCCCTGTGGCCGGGCTCTGACATTTCCCGCGTCTGGGCAAGGACATGCCCTTTTCAGTCAGCCTCCCTCTCTTCCCAGCTAATCAGCTGTCTTGAAAGGCAGGGGCCGATAAGGCCCCATTGTTTGTGCTGACAATGTCGTGATGGTTGCGGCCTGGGAAGATCACAGACAAGGCTTCCCCCCTTTTAGTGGGGGTCCAGCCACCAGAGAAGAACTCATTACCTTAGTGCATGCGGGTTAATTAGATCACCAAGACTGCTCCACTAGAATGAAAAAAAAAGTAGAGAAGAAAGGAAGAAAGAAAAGAAAGGAAGGAAGGGAGGATGGAAGAGAGTGAAAGGGGAGAGAAAAAAAATCACATCTGTGTTTGGTGCGCAATGGTGTTTTATCAAAGCTTTAGCTGTGGTGAGGTAATTATCAGTGCTAATGGATTTCATGGTCAGACCTGGTGCAAGCTGGGAAAAACATGGTGGCGCAACAGAACAACCTGTAACTATTGGAGCAGCTTGTGAGGTCTGAAGGGATAGGTCCTGTGCAGGAGGACTGAACTCGGCATCTCTGTGGGCAGATATTTACACTTTATTTCACTTTAGACTCAGTAATGACCAGAGTTTGTCTCTCTCATGAAAGAGAGAGCTTGTTGGTACTTAAGTTGGACATGATCTTGCTTTTAATACTGCTCCATTCATGCACAATGTAACAACAGTATTAAGGGAATTAATGGGAACTGGGAACATATGGGAACTGGGAACGTATGGGAACTGGGAACATATGGGAACTGGGAACGTATGGGAACTGTTCATTATCAGTACTGTTTATAATGTGGCTATGTGTAGCAGAGCAGATGATAGTTGGGCATCTGCTCTATTTGTGTGTGCTTTGTTTGTCTCTCTCTCTCTCTCTCTCTCTCAGTGTGTGTGTGTGTGTGTGTGTGTGTGTGTGTGTGTGTGAGTGTGTGTGTGAGTGCATACATGCTTGATATATATGAAATGATGTCGCTTTCGAGAGTCACATGTCTGTAAGATGGCTTTGTCAGTATCCTCTCCTTCCCTCCCCCCGATCACAATCTCTGCTTGTCTGAAAGGTTCAGAAAAGCTAAAAGGACTTCAACTGAGACAGCTGACAACAATATCAGTGCGAATTTCCCTCTGTATTTAAAACTCACACAGAAACTCACCGAGTGGCCAGTAACGATCACTCATATGCTGACATACAAATTGCTGCAAAGTATGGTTTCCAACAGGTTTTTGACCATTCTCAGTTCATTTATTCTCAGTTGTGGACCTATTTTTTTCAAACCCATTTTGAAGTAATACAAGCTAATGGAAGTCACCCTTTGGGATAATTTCTGTGTCAGCGTATCAGTGAACATTACTGACCACTTGGTGAGTTTCACGTATTTACCAACGAAAGTTAACTGCGTTTTAGGAAGGATTGCACCAGTGCACCTATGCAGCCATTCTGAAGGTGTGTGAGGTTACCACAACAACTGAACAATTTTCATTCGTCAAAATTTTAATCTTAACCATAAACGATCAGAAAACAAGGCCTTAAGTGTAAAAAACCTTGTGTTGTCTCTCAGACCGCCTCAGGACACCCAGTACTGTCGGAAGTAGTCTATAATCCTCTTCCTCTGCTCCAGCAACTCCTATTCTCTCGTCTTTTTTTGATATCAAGTTTATTGAATATTAGCCGTTTTACAGTGTTGTGCAATATTTTCAAAAATTCCAGCTGGGTCAAAAACTACATAGTCAACAGGGATAATTAAAATGGCCTATTTACATGCTGTTTTTAAGTAGTGATTACATTAGTGTATGAATACAAATTGTGTTCTTTAAGCACAATACTTTTATTGTCTAAATGCAATACCAAAGTTCTGTGATCAAATGGATCCTGTGGTGCCACCATTTCTTTAAGTAAAGACCATTTTGAAGTCTTAATGGGTTTGCGTCTCTCTCTCTCTCTCTCTCTCTCTCTCTCTTACTGTGAAATCACCACACATCTAGAGTGCATTACAATACAAATACAGATAATACTCAGTCTTATTTCACTCCAGCTCTCCAGTGGAAACCATATCTCAGCCACGTGCTGTATCCTGGTCCAGGGAGATATCACATTAACTCTAGCTGATGCATTAAAAACACGAAGGGTGTCACTCTATCTGTGATAGTGTGCTTGCAGGTAATTGTAGAGTGAGATCTTAATAATATTACATACATCTACTGCTTTTAAGAAGCTCATCATGGAGGTGTTCACCATGTAATGCGTTTTGAAATATATCCGCCTCACCCGTGAAATCCCCAAATGTATTGGCAAGGTGCATAATGACCCCACTTCAATTTGCTTGGTCAGACTTATTTCTTATGTAAATAGTACATCCCAAAAATGACTATAATATCTGATAAAGGTGTCAAATTGCCTTCGTATTACTTTTGTCCCTCCCTCTCTTATTACTTAGCCGTGAGAGCTGGACCCGTAGACAGAAGCCACTTTAGATCATTACAGAAGTTCTGATTGGTTCCTCAGTCCTTTGGGGACTAGTGCAGTGTGTGTGTGTGTGTCTAGGAGTGTGTGTAATTATGCAGGAGTGTGTGTGTGCGTGTGGTTGGGGGAGAGTGCACTAAAGAACTGAGAGGCAGAAGGAAAGAGAGAGAGAGAGACAGAGAGAGAGAGAAAGGAAGGAAGGAAGTGTAAAAAGCTGGAGGATAGCACTTGAGCAGTTCATAGATGATTTAAACGCTCTGCTACCCAGAGCTCCTCCTTCCCCTTCAGGCGCAAATGTAGCTGATGGCTTTAGGGGCTTCCCTGCCTCTAGTCCTGTGGCAACAGACCCAGGCTCAGTTTCGCCAAATCCCCATTTATGTGTCAAACAGACCGTTTACATGCTGTGGCCCCAGAACAAGGGCTCTTTTTGTCTCCTGCCTCTGGATTGTTCTATCACTACTGGACCATTTGAGTGTGTTTGGTTTTGCGCTGTGCAAAGTGTGTGTGTGTGTGTGTTTTTTCTGTTTATTAAGGCAGGAGAGAAGCAATCGGGTTGTTATCGTAGCCAGTCGCATGGTGTTTTATTTATTTATACTGTGGTAGGGATTGCAATCTTGTATCGATTTCAGTAAAATACAAAACTGCATTTTGCACAAAATTACATTTTAATGCAAATGTGCCATAAAAATGGTATTCATTGTCATTTTGTTAGAAATGTCAAATTAATCATAAAATCAAATTGACACTAGGCCTAAATTTCAAAAACAATTCAGTGTTTAAAGAGAAATTCAATTCTATAACTATAGCTATACTTAACATTCATTTTCTGCTGAAATGAAGTACATCCAGAGTCAGATGTTTTCACGTCTCAAAAACAAGTTTGAAATGATGAAATATTTATTTTTTGTCTTTGGTATGGCCCAAATTAACATGAGGTACTAGTAATAACATTTCATTTATTGAATCTCTGGAAAATTCAAAGACAAAGAATAGATTTGACAATAAACTGTGGCTTTAATATTTGGTTTGATAATAATTTAACATGTGTTAGCACTGTTCTACTTTGAATAATTTAATGTTTTACTGCAGTTGTTAATGCCCTCAAACCCACATCCTTTCCTTCTATTCATTTTACTGTTCTTTTTTTTACAGTCGATAACATAAATGATTTTTGTATTATTTTGTGCTAAGACTATTAGGCAATATTCTGATTAAGAGTATTTAGTGGTAAAGAGGTTGGATGGTTTCTTTTAAAATGAGTATAATTACAATTTATTCATGGCTTCATATATACAGGCCACTGCATAATTAGTCTGTTTTGTGAGAGCTCAGTATGCCAAATCAAACCCACATCCAGCTTGCATTTCAAATGCTTTCATTTTCCACTCGCTGTCTTATGAGCGACAACAACACAAACAAAAACCCCCACACGACATCAGCGAAAGAAAAGAGGAAGGCTGAGAAAGGTGGAATGAATTCTTTATATATCAGGGAAGCTGTCACAGTTGCCCGAGAGGAAAAAGACTAAGAGAAAAGAGGAGAGAAAAGAGAAGAGAGAGAGAATAGAGAGAGAAAGAGAGAGAGAGCAAGTCAGGGATAGTAAAGTGGGAGCCTGTGGGCGGTGGGGTGTGTCAGTGACACAAGTCTTCTGGCCACGTGCAGCACTTTACTGTACATGCTGGTAATTTGGGTAATTTCATTGCAGGGTTGGTTTGTCGATCCTAAAATTACAGCGCTACTGTCTTTGTGCACCGTGTAATTTTGTTGTTTCCCACTCTGTGATTGAAGTGAAACTGAAGCTGCCAGGCCAGGTCGACACACAGAGGAAACTGCAGCTGTTTTATTTCATATATATTTTTTTTGACAGGGCACTAGGAGTGAGATGAAGAGTGAGGAGGCTCAGACAGGGCCACTTAACACTGACTGTCAAGCATGTGCGCACCGTTAACATCCACCAGAGAGGAATGTTCTGGTAATAACTGTAAGATAGTGTATATATTTTGGCACTTCTGAAGTATATTATAAAAATATAAATATATTCTAGATTTATTTTAATTTAGTTTTAAATCAATAAAACCACTAATAACACTGAATAGTAATAATAATGATAATAATAATAATAATTTTAGTAAATTTAGTTGAAATGTCTGCACTAAGAGAAATGTAATCCCCACATCCTTGGCAGACATGCAGTGGTCAGACTGTGAGGGCCTGCTCAGAGTGTTAAAGGCTTGCAATAAATAGTTCTGTTTACCATGGCGACTGGGGCCCTGTGTTCTCGGTTTCTTTGGTAACCAGAGGCACTTGCTATTGGTTTAGCTATTGAACCCCCTGCCAGAGACAAAAGAAAGACCCAGCGCTTGTAATTCCTTATCAGAAAATCCCATTACGCTATTCCACTTTAGTCCCAGCCCACACAAAAGTGAAAGGAAATAATTCCTGTCTGTGGGCTTCTAAATGGGAGGGAGGGTTTTAGGACCTTGCCGCTCCGTGCAGAATCATCTCACAAGACCAAACAATAGCACACCATAAAAATCCATGTCAATTGCACAGCAGAGCTACCGTGTTTGAAAATCGCACTGAGAATCTGTCTAATCTTTACAGCTGAATGTGGCCCAATATGCCTGCACATGTGCCTGTTAGTGTCTGAGCAGGTGATGAACAAAACATAGTCTTGCTACAGTCCTGCTTGTGCCTGGATTTTAAAAAATCACAATTTGAGTCATTTGAGATCATGTTGTTTCCCCTTTATTTTATGTGACTGAGACTAATACTGGTACTGATATGTGCTCTAAACCAGGCTTTAAGACTGCACTGAATCAGGATATTTGTTTGTATGTGTGTGTGTGTGTGAGTGTGTAGCATGTGTCATGAGAATCAATGTCAGCTGTACTGTATAGGCTATATAATGGTTTACGAAAAAGAAGAATTATAATAATAATCTATACTCTTTTGATCTCATGAGGGACATTTGGTCTCTGCATTTAATCCAGTTGTGAATTTGTGAAACACACACAACATACAGTGAAGTGAGGTGAGGTGCACACTAACCCAGAACAGTTGGCGCCCAAGAAGCACTGACGGGTTAGGTGCCTTGCTCAAGGGCACTTCAGCCATGGTCCACTGGTCCGGGATCAAACCAGCAATCCTTCGGTTACAAGCCCAAAGCCCAAACCAGTCATAACGGTACTGTAATGACACCAGTACCACACTGTCTCATCCTCATCCGCATTTAGAAACCTCTGAATAACTTTATATATCGATTATATGTTTTACCATGTTTTACTCTCTTACTTGCAGACATACCTGTTTTATTTTGTCTGTATGGTACTGTAGGCCTACATATGAGACGTATGACTGCACATGATGAATGGAGATAACAGTTCCAAAGTTCCAAAACAAAAAAAAAAAAAATAGAAAACAGACAGGAAAACGCTGGTGAAATCATGACCTTCTTGGTGGAGATAGAAGTCCAGTGTGCAGTGGTTTCCATTTGTCATCTTTAGTTTGTGAACCTGCAACCCATCAGCACCTGGTTTAAGACACATTTAGTTGTGAAGATATTATATGTGTGCGTGTGTATAGATATGTGTGTGTGGAGCAAACTGGCAGTGCCGAGCCCATTTGTGGTCAGTGTGTGGTCACATCAACTCTCAAGTCTCTCTCTCAGAGCCACTAGGTGGCCCAGTGTTGTCGACTTGACCACTTGTGTACTGATGTGTCTGTTACTGTATGGGGGTGTGTTTCATGTCTGAGTGTGTGTGTGGGGGGGGGGGGGGGGGGGCTGAGACAGAGAGAAAGAGAGAGAAGAGAGCGAGAGAAAGAGAGAGAGCAATATTGTTTTATGGAGGACACAGGGCTTGTGGTATGCTGGTATGAGTGTGGATTTTTAATGATTTTTCACCAAGGCCACTTCTATTCACCAATCTGACAGATATTGTATCCTGAATTTTGTATATATATGAATGTATCGGAGTTTAGTTGTTAGGCTTTGTCTAACTATACATCTGTGTATGTGTGTGTGTGTGTGTGTGTGTGTGTTTGTGTTTGTGTGTGGCTATGCAGGCTCCACAAATGAATATTACTTCTACTGTACTCTACATTGTTAACTACTGATTCTCTCTCTCTCTCTCTCTCTCTCTCTCTCTCTCTCTCTCTCTCTCTCTCTCTCTCTCTCTCTCTCTCCTTTTTTCTCTGTATCTCTCCGTCTCTCTGCTGGCTATCTAATTATGCCCATTGCTTAATTGGCTGATTAAAACCTTGTCACCACACAGTAAGGGACTACTGATGAGAGCACTAGTGCGGAAGCTTCCTCGTGAATCAGCCAGGTGGAAACAGCTTCACACACATGCCAGCTCCGCTCCGATCGGCTCAGCTCGCACCTGCTTCACACGTCTGGCCATGCCGCTTGTTATGGAGTTTGCACACACACACACACACACACACACACACACACACACACACAACAAAAACACTACCTACATACACACACAAACCAAAAATATTATGCACATACACACACACACTCACACAACAAAAACATTACACACACACACAAACACACCAAAAACAATGCAAACACACACATGCGCACACACACAGGCACACACATACATACAAACAAAATTGACACATACAAACCAAAATAAATGTCATCATACACACAAGAACGCACAGGCTTGTACAGGACAAACCAAACCAAACTGCACAAACCAAAATTAACAATCACACACACACAGACACACACACACACACACACACACACACACACACACATACAACCACACAAACCAAATTCACATTTCAAGGCTACTTTTTGTCAAGCAAACATTTGGAATAAAACTGTCAGTCGGGGGGTGAGAAATGCTACTTATTTTCAATAATGCTGTAGGGGTTGTATTAACTCTCATTTAAATCTATGTCCTGAATGCTGTTGCTGTGATATTGCATTTCACTTGACTATTCTGCATGCTTTTAGCACAAAATACATCAAATGGCCAACAAAACAAACACCATGGAGGCTTATTTGTGAGCTGTCAAGCGGTTGAGTAGCACATGGTGGGTTTACAGTAGTTTAGCTCTTTGTTTCGCTGTTTATTTTTCAGCCATCAAAAATAACTCGACAACCCAGCAAACAGTGGTGCTGTTCAAGACGAGGACTGGTAGAGTGAAGAGTTTCCTCCATCCACCCCTACAAGGCTTGGCCAGACTCATGTGACATGTTGTAATGCTTCTCGTCATTTTTCCTCCCTTTCAAAGTCATTTTTCCTAAGTGCTAGTCCATAGAATTTGAAAATGCCCACCCCGAGTACCTACACACACACACACACACACACACACACACACACACACCTTTCCTCCTCCTTCTCTCTTCTCTTTTTCACTGTCATAAGCACCCTGAGACTGTCACCAGTGAAGCATTTGTGCTTCTGCAAATCAGGTTCTGGAGCTAAATGGAGACGTATGGCATTTGCCATTGAAGTGAGTGAGTGATTGGGAGAGAATGAGTATGTGTGTGTGTGTGTGTGTGTGCGTGCTTGTGTGTGCGTGCTTGTGTGTGTGTGTGTGTGTGTGTGGTGTGGGGGGTGGGGTGGGGTGGGGAGGGTTAAGGCCTGACAGGTCAGAGGAGCCCCCTAATCTCCACTGCAGGTATTGATCCAAAGCCTCCCATAATTCCCCTTCACATAACACAAGCAATTTCATGTAATATCTATAATAAGACAGCATTCAAACTCAAGGAGCCATCAGGGGCTTTGAATCTAATTCAGAGGTGAAGCTTCAGACTGAGTACATCAGAGCTGTGAAAACCCTTTCTAACCACCACCACCCCCTCCCTCTCTCTCTTTTATTTTTCCCATCTTCTCTCTCTCTCTCTCATTCTCTTTTTTTAAGCTCTCTCTGTCCTTAGTAACATCTCAGTGTCTGTTTGTAAACATGTGTTGACACAGATCCCGTACAAAAAAAAAACAGTTTTTCTTTTCTTTTAGTAAACTGCAACATTGTGACATTTTCATATCTGCCATATTACACTGCTGTAATAAAGTGCAGTACGGTGCAGTACAGTGTGAAGTGTAGTGTGTGCTGTTTTGTTTCAAGACCATTCTTTTGCATTTACTAATTCATAAATTGCAGTAAGTCTGCAATGAAATTGTAGTTTTGATATGCAGTAAAAGAAACAAAACAAACAAAACAAAAAAACATTTTTTCTAACGGTTGGGCTTTACTTATTACTTACTTCTTTTAGCCCATACAGGATCTTGTGATCTTTAAATTTTGCCAGTTTAAGCACATCCAGTCTTTTCCTCAGTTAATATTTTCTTATCATTTTTATCATTCTTATCATTGTTTATATATTTTCTTATCAATGTTTCATTAAAAAAAATATGGAGCCGTGGATCAAATCACTACATTTTAAGTTTAAATTTCTTTTGACATATTCTTTCTACTTACCACTGGCCATAGATTGAAATCACAAGCTCCCACGATCCTGGCTGGATCACAAATACATTTGAGCTTCTCCAGGAACATTAACTGCCTTATCCAGTGGCTAAGTCAAGCCATGGACAGCCCCAAGTTTGGATCGTGGTCATTCGTCCATACACACTCAACTGGAATATGTAGGTCCACGTTATCCAGTACCAGTAGCTCCCCGTCTGCTTAAGAGTAGCTCTCCAAAGGGTCAAAGAAATTGTAAATAAAACTCACAGTCGACAGTCATAAAAGGTAAATTTGTTAAAATCTTTAGGAAATCAAATTCAAACATCCTGCCCAGTCTGATACTATATATGATTGTTTCCCAGTTTTACAGCTCACTGATGAGAGTCGATGTTAAAACTGCAAAAAATAGGCTATGAGTCTGGAAAAAAAGGGGCAATAAAGGTCAGAAAATATTTAAATATGTTTGTAAATATAAAAAATATTTACAATTTAAATATGTTTGTAAATATAAAAAATATTTACAAACAGAAAAAATGGGTTTTATGCTGTCCTTTCAAGTAGGCATATTTTTATGTAAAAATCACTATGTAGATGAACTTTAAGAGTTTAGCTTTTGAATAAGACCAAATACCATACCAGGATTTCTTTCATATACCTTTCCTCGTGGACTACATGTCTGTAAAGTTTTGAAATTGTAGGTACTAAGCACTCAAAATCATTTGACAGTAAACCTAGTCATTTTTTCTGATTGCTGCAAAAGCATTTCCTGCATTTCAATAGAACATCACTGGTGGGTTGGAGAGCAATTCTAAGGTCATGTCAGAAATCTACGCATGATACTACACTAGTGTGCAAATTTTCAGCAAAAGAATTTTGTTTTGTTGAGAGGACAGGAAAATTTTCAAAAGTGGTACGGATAAAGTACTAGCTTTTGGTGGAATCGTCAAGGCTATCCATAATTGAAAAGGCATATCTCAGCAACGCAATAAAATTTCAGGCTGAAATATTTGTGTGATGGTCACAATACATGGCGGATCTGTTTGAACAAAAAAAATGATAGAATCATCTGAAAAAGGTTTGGTAGTGACTTTTATCATGAAGTTGATCATCTTGGCCTGTCTACTGCAAACACTTACTTGTGGAATACATGATGGATACATGTAAACATTCATGTCTTGGGGACTGTATGTGTGTGTGTGTGTGTGTGTGTGTGTGTGTGTGTGTGTGTGTGTGTGTGTGTGTGTGTGTGTGTAAATGAGAGAGAGAGAGAGAGAGTGTGTGTGTGTGTGTGTGTGAGAGAGAGAGAGAGAGAGAGAGAGAGAGGAAGAGTGTGTGTGTGTGTGTGTGTGCATGTGTGTGTGTGTGTAAATGAGAGAGAGAGAGAGTGTGTGTGTGTGTGAGAGAGAGAGAGGGAGAGTGTGTGTGTGTGTGTGTGTGCATGTGTGTGAGTGTATATTCAATTTAATTCAATTACTATACAGCACCGTTTACAATAGAATTTTCCCATGGTGCTTTACAGACATTAACATGGAGCACCCTAGAGCAACAGATGCAAGGGAAAACTCCCTTGTGGTGGTTAATCTAGGAAGAAACATGGGAAGATTCACAGCTCAAGGGGCAGCTCAACTGCCAGGGGTCATGCAGGAAAAGTACAGTCAGTACTTACCATGATAGACTACAATTTGTCCATGGTTTTGGTTGAGCATCATAATAATTCTAAAATACTGTCCCACAATCTTATATGGAAGTCAGGTCATATGTGGTTGTCTAAAGTTCTAGCTGGAAAGTGTAGTAGCTTGACTGTGAGAAGGGGTAGGTCACAGGGCTTCTGGGAAGGGAGAGTTGGTCCTGGCATGGGCCTCCCGTGTAGTTGGTCACAGTCCACTCAGGACGGGTTGATGACAGGGAAGAAATTCAGTTAGAGGCCAAAGTGACAATGAGCAGACCAGAATAAATGAAGAGAGTTGTACGAGTACGAGAATACAACACGACACGAGAGGTCTCATATGCCTACTAACACCACCCATGTTTTGTCTGTGTCAGCGAGCCCTCTAGGGCACCATTGCATTTTCTTATCAAGGCTACAGCAGCCATCTCACTGACAGATGATCCAGACCACTCATATACCCACTCATATACCTATATGCCACTGCCTTGCTGTGAGGGCGACTCAATCACTCACTCACATTATCAGCCAGCCAGCAGAAGGAGGGCAATCACACTGACAGCAGAGCATCATGGGACCCTGGCCAGGGTTAAGCGATGCTGACAGGTGGGATAATGATGATTTGGGCACAAAAAGCCAAAGACATTTGATGGGAGTAGTGGGCTACAGACATGTCCACTGGATGGATTTATTTCTTTGTTATCAGTCTGTTGATCTGTTGATTTGTTGTATCAATGTCACAGTGTCTCCACAGTAGCTGTACGGGTGTTACACATTGCAGAGACATGGCAGTTGTTTTGGCCATGTGTAATGGCAGCTGTTTTACTTAGGCTGGTCATTAGAGGTTGGGACAATGAAACAGTGCATCCCTTGTTGGTGATACTGAAATGGCTAGTCCCTTGTTGGGGATATTGAAATGGCTAGTCCCTTGTTGGGGATATTGAAATGGCTAGTCCCTTGTTGGTGATACTAAAATGGCTAGTCCCTTGTTGGGGATACTGAAATGGCTAGTCCCTTGTTGATGATACTGAAATGGCTAGTCCTTTGTCTGGATCACTGAAACTAGCCCCTTGTTGGGGGCAATGAAATACCTTGTCTTGGTCGGTGGTCGTTTATGAAGAATCCTGGTTAGGACTGATGGTTTTAACATGGATAGGCTTTAAACAGGGACTAAACGGCTTTGGGGCAATCAGGGACTGAACAAAGATTGGGTTTAAACATTAGTGGTCTCTGAAACCAGGCAGTCGATCAGTCAGACAGTTTCTTATCAGAGCAGGAAGTTTGGACATGTCTCGCTCAACCCAAGCACCCAAGTTGTCAGTCTTCTGTGTGAGTGCCCACTGAAAATATGTGTTTCCCATCAGATGTTCTCAGGCGTCAGCCATGGGTGTGTGATCAGAGGTGAAGAGCCGCAGGTCAGTGGCCTCCTTCTCTAAACACCGGATTCCTCCAGTCCCGTGGTCCGCACCACTTGGCGCCTCAGGATACTACACCTCTCCTCTTCTCTTCTCTCCACTTCTCTCTCAGCCTTCCCTCTCCTCTCCTCTCCTCTCCTCATTCGTCCACATTTAAAACCTTCGGTGGAAACAAGAGAAGCAAAGTGTCCACTTTCCACAAGCAAGCTAAAAATATGATTCAGTTAAACATGAAGAGGTTTAAACGTGAAGAGGTTTAAACGTCAAGGGTTTATTTTCTGTAATGATGCTTGGCAGTTGTTTTTTTTTTTTAATAAAGGGTTTCAGACGTCCCTTCTGCCCTCCATCAGTATAGCTGGCAGGTGGCATGTGGCAGGTGGCAGGTGACACTAGTGCCAGCTAGGGCTTCTCCTCAATATCACATTTTGCTACAGAACAGTCAGGGATCTCTCCATTAACTCAGGTTTCCTCTGACAGTTTTTCGGCTGGGAAATCAGTGAACAGAAAGTATTAGTTGGCATCTGCCCAAGTATCTGCCCATGAGGAAGGAAAAGTATGCCATCTGAGGGATTCCACACGCTTTGCACAAAGTGAAAAGATGTGATAGCATTTGGTGCATCAGGATCGGAGGGAGCAGCGATAGCATAGTCAAATATGCTTCAAAAACTTAGCTCTATTTCTTCCATTGCATTCCCCTAGATTAGAGGGTCGAGGCACAGATTCAGGAAATGCCTCAGTCAATTCAAGGCAAGGTTGCCAGCCAGTTGTTTTCATTCATGGTAACGGCGTGAAGCACAGGTCATATACCTAAAATATTGTACACATGGGTCTTGCCATCTCCTCACAGTGTGCTTCTGTTGCTGCTGTAGAAATTCTCCCCTTCTCCTACCTACATTTAAGACAGTCATGATTGCATGCTCAGGTTAGGTGGGGGGGTGGAGGGGGGGCATACCCCCCTAACCATAAACGTACAAAAAAAGTACCCCCCCATCCCCCCTTTAAAACCAACCACCACCACCACCACCACCACATCACAGCCTGCTTCTAATAATCGGCTGCTGAAAGATGAGAGCGCATGAGAGCAATTCAATGCAAACTAATGTGTTCCTTACAATTACTGGATTAATCATTTTATTCTATTAGCGTCCCCCTCCTGAGACAGCGGCGGGTTGGGCAGGAGCTCAGTGAGTCCCTCACCGCTTCCCGAGGCCCCCTGAACGGCCTTCGAGCGAGGGGGTCAGCAAACTTAATTATACCATAACTACGCCGACCAGGCCAGATGGCTGGGCGCAAAGGAGAAAGAAAAAAAAAATAACACGCACCGCGACAGGAAATTGTAGCTTTAATGATATTGCAGAGTCCTCCGTTTCTTCGCACAATGGAGGCGACAGCGAGGCCCTCAATCAGAGGTAGCCCAGGTTGCCTGGGTCCCCTTTAATAACATAACATACAAAATATATAACATTTCATTTTCTGTCCGCGTGTTGTGAGTCAACCCCTCAGTGGTGAAGAAATCTCTCTTTCTGATGAGCTCTTTCTGAGCGTGAGCAGCAGGGGTGTGTGTATGCAGGGATGAGTGTGTGCATACATAACATGCATGTACATGCAGTCCTTTTGGGGGGGGTTGTAGTTATCTACTTCTCTCTTCAGTACTTCAGTGCTTTGTATTAAACTGGTTTCGTCGAAGTGCCTTATCTGATTTATCAGTTCTACACTGTCAGTTATGTATATCGAATTTTTTGTTGCATGACTGTTGGCAGGTTTTTTTAGATTTATGCATAACAAATAAAACAATACACAAACTAATTAATGTATTAACTGAAGACTGGAAAACTGACTGGCCTACTACTGATGGCTGTGCTGTCAGTGGTGTTATAAGACATGCCTGGCGCTGCCTCTGTCACACTGTGATCGTCTAGTCTGGTCTGGTTCTATCCTTTCTTAAAGGGCCTCCTGCTGCTTCTGTGGTCCCAGAGAGAGATTGGTGCTGACCTGAAATTAGAGTGTTGGGGTTAAAACAAGCAGGAAAGGGGACACTTTGAAAAGTGATCTTTTCATACTCTTCGAACCTCACAAAAGAGAGACTAAGAAGACGAGGAATATTTCAATGTGGACCTGTACCAAGGACCCCCCCCACATACACACACACACACACACACACACACACACCATATACATGCACATAAACACACACACACACACACTCACACATACACACAACAGAGCGTCAACTGATTTTGTATTCATGCTGTGCAGATTAATCAAAGGGGAGCATGTGTCCCCCTCAATCCCCCTGCCACCACCCCCCCCCCCCAACCCAGTTGGACTGTCATTCTCGCTGCCAATCTGCATATCCGCATATTACTACTCGGGGCCAGCCTTTAATTTCCTACAGGAGCCGATAATGATCACCTTGTTCAGACAGAGGGGAGCCTTTGTGAGTGCGGAGCTGATATTTCAGACAGACGTGAGAGCCAGGGCGAGAGCTGCCTGATTAACACCAAGCTTGGGCAGATTCCACCAGCTAGCCTTTTCATTAGCGCCCGCGCACCACTGAGGAGATTAGCAGATTTATCGATTCGGTTATAGTCGCAGCTATTTATTTATTTCGTCAGCAGTTTGTTTATCTTTTCATTTTTTTTCCATCAGTTGAGATGGGTGGAAACAGCTGTGAAATGAAATGGCCCCTTGAAACGGACACAGGCAGAGGATGGCTTCCATCTCTACCTTCTCCTGCCTAAAAAAAAGGGTTACTTGCCACCAACCTCTGCTTGTGTTTGTCTACCTTTCGATTCCCATTCATTCCTGTGACACCTTGAGCTCTCCTGTGCTTACCAAGCCCAGCCTAGTTTTGTTTTCCACTCCAAAAAGGTACGTCAGATTCATTCGTCAGACTTATGTGGTAGGTTTTGGAGAGAGCATATGCTCCTCTCCCTTAATAAATGCACATCTTTCTTTACGTTGACCACTAGAGGCTGCTTCAAGTGTTTCATCCAGAATTCCATACATTTGATGAAAAAGTGCCTTACTGACCTGAGATCAGAAAGAGAAAGACTGAGCTTCAATATTCGTAAATGTCTGAGCTCTTTTAGCAGCAGATTGTTTTTTTTCATTATTAAAGGACACATAGAATGAATGGATGGAGTATTGTATCTTGTTCTCTGTTGTTAAGATATAAAACTTTGATTTAAAAAAAAATAAGTTCAAGTGCAATTTTACACGCCCAAATACAACCTTATATTTAGGCTGGGTAGTGAAATGGTACATTCTTGCTATGTGGCGCCTCTTTGGCAACCACAATTGAACTACAATTGCTTTGTGATATGTGACATCACATATAGGCCTTGGTATTATTCGCCCATGTTATAGTGGCTATTTCTTAGTTAAACATTTACATAAGAAGGAGGGCACAACCATGTCTCATGTTCTTGACAGCTCTTGGGCCACACACAACTTCTCCTAATTCATCAAAGCCAAGGCAGAAATGCTTTCCCTTTCTATGTCTCCTTTAATTGGTCAGCCCCTTCGGCTGCCTTTATCGACTTGTGGTCCTATTACGCAGCTGCCAAAAAGACTTGTGTGCAGGAACATCTTTGTGTAGCTCCACTTCATAGCTCTGCTCTGAGGGTCCAAGACGCAACCGGAGCGGGCCCCCCATCGATTGGCCGTTTGGAGGAGAAGCGTGTTTTGTTGTGTGACATGTCAATCAACGGGGCCCTCTCTCGTCTCCAGAGCCCCTGAATTAGTTTTCAGGAAGCTGCCACAACAACATAGGGGAAGGCAATTAATTTCTCCAATTTATGGCAAAAAGCTGCTGAGGCTTAATGGGGAGTGAGGGCTGGTCCATCTGAGAGCTGTCTCGGGTGCGGCGCCATCACCACACCGTCAGAGAGGCTGCACAGCACCAGATGAGTGTTTTGTGTCTTAACTCACAGGAGCATTGCATTGTTGTCTCCAGAGCTGGGCCTTCATATACCAAAGGAGGAAATGAAATTGATTTTTTCGGCAGCACAACGAGTGGAAGGTTGGGGTTTGGCGCACGTGTGTGTGTGTGTGTGTGTGTTGGGGGAGGGGGGAGGGGCCTTCTGGACTTCTATAAGCTCCTCTCTGTAGGTTCAGAGAAAAAAAGTACTCAGCTAATTAAAGTGTCCTGAAAAGGGAGAAAGGGAGAAAGTTGTTTGTCTGCATATGGACTGACAAGGGGCGATGATGCAAATTTCCCCTCTCTCTCGGTCTTTCTCACTCTTCCGCGCTCTCTCTCTCTCACACACACACACACACACACACACACACATTGTCTTACACTCTTAGGAGTAAAAAGCACTAGCTATGAAACTTTTTAATGCAGTTGCAATGGCTTTGGGAATTTGGGAGTGCTATCCCCATACTTTGGGTCACAGAGTGACAATTTCTGAATGAACCCAAAATGGAGAGTCATTCACTTCAGATCCACCTGGCCCTGCTGTATTTGCTTCCTGGATGCAATAGTGGAAGGCCGCTACAGAGAGACAACTTATCACATGATGCATGCACTTATCACATTATGCAGTGGAGGAGTGTGTTTGCTTTGGCTTTGTTGAAGTAGGAGAGATTGTGCAGAACATGAGACATGGCAGTACCCTTCACATGTAGATCTTGAACTTAGAAATGGTCACTAAAACATGGGTGGATTAGAGCAAAGCCTGCATGTGTGATGTCACTTATCAGAAATCAATTGTAGTTCAATTGGGGTTGCCAAAGAGCCATTTAGCCAAAAGGACGATTTCAATATGCAGCCTAAATATTAGGTGTAGTTAGGTGAAGTTACACTTTGTTAAAAATGAAAGTTACACAGCTTATTTGTGGAAAATAAAGTTGAACATAACCTTTACATGTATGCATTTAGCAGATGCTTTTATCAAAAGCGACTTACATTTTTTAAGTAAAAAGTTTTTTAAGTATTTGTCTCCCAAGAGCAACTTAGGGTTAAGGGCCTTGCTCAGGGTGGCAGCTGGGATTCGAACCCACAACTTTTTCAGGCTATTGCATACTAGCCAGGTTCCTTGCCCGTTACGCTACCACCGCCCCTAATCTATTCTAGCATCAGAGAACAAGGTGTAATACTCGATCCATCCATTCTATGTCCCCTTTGAAAAGAGAAATCCGGTGTGGTTCAATCCATAGCCCTTTTGAATTTCTATGCCCCATTCAGTTAGTGTTAGCTGCCGATTCACTATTTGCTGATTCACTAGCTATGTTCTTTTTCCTACTAACAGCTCTGGGTGACCTCAAACAACAGGGCTATGGATTGATTCACAACGGATTTCTCCTTTAATGAAGACTTTGCTGACACACATTCAAGCAAAGAGGCAGATCTTCTGATGCAGATATCAAAAGAACATCAATCAATTGAGAGATCACTCAATCTCATTTCTGTGTCGAATCCCACACAAGAAAAATAATTAGCTGATGCTTTAAACTAACCGTTGTAATTTGATTTGAGCAACATCTTGTGTGTCCAGTTAAGGCACCTATGCATTGGTGAAGTCATTGGAAAGCCCAGTGGGACAGGGGAGACTAAAGCATTAAGTGTCCTACATGAGGCAGGGGTGACACACACGAGTTGACAGGCAGTAAAAGCAGCATAGCAGTGGACAATAGGAGAACCATTAGCCACAGTAAACAGAGCATGCATGCTAAGCACCTTCTCCCATCTCATCTGTATAAGGTCCAAAATGCGTCCCTGGATATTCACGGCAAAGATGAAAGCTCATTATTATTATGGATATTATCTGAAACTGCTTTAAGGAGTTTGGGATGCAAATGTGAAATCCTATTATGAATCCTATAACATGATGCACATGTAGTGCACTACATATCCCATACCCATATGGGAAAGTCCTGTTAAAAGCATATGATGTGACACATTATTTATCCTACATGAACAAAGTAAGGACCCAAGCACATTCTCAAATATATCTTAGCCTACTCATATCGGATAGCTGTAAAGAGTCACCTGTGGTATATCCCCACTCTTAGTGACATGTAGAATGCTTCTTGTCCAATCAGAAATTGGTAAACAGACCTAATTGTTGTATAATATACAGTGTACGGCCTATACTCATATTTACTGGCTTACCTATAAAGAATCTGCATTGTAGCCTACCTAAATAAATATAAATGAGTTAAAATAGTGATGGTGCATTGTTCTTTGTAGATTTGAATAGACTATGTTGTTACTTCACAGGGAATTGCAATGCAGGTAAGATTATTGGCCAGTTATTTTGAGGTGAAAACAGAGTAATAGAACTCTTTTTGAGTGCTAAAATGTGTATTCTTTATGGCCAGCAGCTGCGATGATTTGTCTCCATGACGCTCGGAGCAGCTGACAGAGAGCTGCCATAACCTAATTTAGCCATCAAGCCCATCTGACAGACGTTATCTGTGCTCTGTCACTTTGAGTGGGATAGCCCCATCACTCAGCCGCCTTTTCACACTTTCCTGGCCTTTTTAAAAAACAAAAAACAAAAAAACAGTAAGATGCTTTTGTGCTGGTGAAGCTCAGATAACCATGATGGAGCATCAGATGATTATGATGACAGGAGTAATAGCCGATGCCCGTATTTCATCTCAAATGATCTGTTTGCAGTTTGCATGCTTCAAGAACGTTTGATTAGCTGTTTCCACAGGGGTACCATTCCATATCTTATGTACAGGATATATATGAATAGAACATTCAAACATTGTGTTTGTTTCTATCATCGAAAAGACAGATTCTAGAGTGGAGCGCGTTCAACCCAGTAAATTGTGATTTCAAGCTACACTGGCAAGTCATTTGTTACCCTCACCTCAAGATGATTCACACTTATTAGCCCAAAATGATCTTCAGTTATCATACACTTTCATCCTAATGATACTGTAACATAGTAAGATGATGTTCCATTACCCCAGAATTCATGCATTTTTTTATTGCATTGATATATAAGCCAAGACTCTGTTTCAGAATGATTTTAGGTTGCAGTAGCAAGACATTTTTTTTTTTTTTCGGTAACACTTTAGATTGTGATGCACATATTCACCATTAATTAGCAGCTTATTACCATGCATATTAATAACATACTAGCCATTTGTTAGTCATTACAAGTCACTTATTAATACCTTATAATAACATATGAGCTTATTCTACCCATAGTAAAGCATTAACTAGAGTTTTTTTCAATATAAATTCCTAATTACTGCTTATTCATAGTAAGTAAAATGGTTGTTGTACATGAATTATGATTTCAATATGCTTTTCTCAGTAAGGGGCTTGTAAGGTGGTAATAAAACAGGAACAGCTATTCTCAGGAACAGTTATTCTCAGTCAAAATATGTAATTAGGACCTATTTGGACACTATTGAAGCACTTGTAGTTTTGGTTTTTGTTCCTATGAATAGACCATCTTTTCTAGATATTATTGAAGGAGAATAACTGTTCCTGTTGAACTACTGCCTTATAAGCTCCATGCTAACCAAAGCATATTAAGATTCATATACAACAACTAGCTTACTCACTATGAATAAGCAGTAATTAGGAGTTGACATTGGAGAAATTCTATGTTAATGGTTTACTATGGGTAGAATAAGCTCATGCAGAATAAGGTATTAGTAAATAGTTGGTTTGTGGTGAATATGTGCCCTCTAACCTAAAGCGTTACCTTTTTGTCTACCGTTGTTCTCCTCTAATAAATGAACCATATGGTTTCCTTGAAAAAGCTGACGATGACAAACATTTTTTTTTTGGTGACTTTTATGAGGGAGTTATCACCCTCATAAACAAACAATTTTCCATGGATCTTATTACTTCAGAAATTGTATTTTCAGAAATTGTGTAGTCATAACTACACTGAACTCTCCTACGTGAAGAGAGGATTCAATGGTACATATAGCCCAGTGTATTCTTCCCAGGTTTCATATTTAATCTAGGGAGAATTACTGCTATTTCACTCCAAGTGAGGCTGTTGGATGTGCAGAAAAGGCAGTAAAATGCAACCCTGCCCTCCATGTCAAACATTCATCACTGGGGTAATTAACCTGGTGTGGCTACAACTGTTTTGAAGAGAACTAACCTGACAATGCAGGGCTAATACGTCTACTTATATTCAACACCCCCCTCCCCCAGACACACACACACACACACACACACACACACACACACACAATGTGATGCGGCTTTATTAGCCACAAATGACATCCCTGCAGTGGGTTGTGGGTTATTTCTCTGCCGCTAATTGTCTGGCCTTAATTAGCCTTAGCGGAGCAAGGTGAGGGTTTCTAAAGGAAGCCTTCATTCACTGGGCTATCACAATAGCCATCTCACACCGCATGGCAGACAGGAAACATGCAAATCCTCTGTGCACCATTGTACACAGACCTTGGAGGGAATTAGTGTGTGTGAGAGAGAGAGACAGAGACAAAGAGAGAGGAAAAGAAGAGAGAGCGAAAGATGAGGGGGAGAAAGAGGAGGAGGAGAGGGTGCTCATAAGGCATAAGGAGGTTGTAAATAAGAAACTGTTCTTTTCAGCAATTTCAACACGTTTTGTCCCCTAATTTCAAATCAAGGCCGCAAGGCTTCTTTTCACAGCCGTTATGTATGTGCAAAGCATAGGGGTATACATAAGGTGAAGTGGTTGAACTGTTGGCCTTATCAACCCCTCCTCTAAGCACGCCATTGCCTTGGAACATATAGAGTCTCTCTACTGTACATTGTCACATATTTAACGACATATTCAGCCTCCTTCTCCTCTGTGTGTTTCCAGTTATGTGGCTGGGTTATTATTTTCTCTTTATCATCAAACAGTATTTATTACTGAATACCTTTGCTAAGGCAAACCCAATAGACATTAATGTGTGTTGTATATACTCTGCAGAAAATGTGTAGGCCTACTCACTATTTACAGTTCTGCACCTCTATCAACCAACCCATGCTTCAGCCATGTGCTGTTGTTGCATTGGTCAAATGTTATGTTTATGAAAATGGAAACACTTCATGTTAACTTTAATTCAAAATAAGCCATTACCAAACCAGCACTAGTTATGAACAAATCATTCCCTAATCACAAGCTCCAAAATATACAGTACAAATGTGCATGAAAGGTCATGTGCTTGCAAATGTGATTTGTGCAAATGTGTTTTGTTTTGGGGATCCTTACAACTAAATAATGAGTTATACAGCATTAGTCCATGTTAACAAATCCTTAAAATAACTTGTTCTTATGTAAAAGGGGTTTGTTAATGACATGCTGTATTAATGAACATTACTCTAAAGTGTTACCAAAAAATAATATGTGTACTTCTGATGTTCTTCATTGTGTTGCAGCTCCTTCATGATCGTACTCTGAAGACTTTGTCAGGCCATTTGTTGACAGAGCACAAGCAGACACGCCACTGACACTTGGTGAGATCTTAACGATGGCCACAGAATACTGTTTGAAAGCTGGTGCTAACTGCAATTCATCTATGCAGTGAGAAGTTGATCAACTCTTCCACCAGTACTAATTTATTGTTTGGTACTGTACAGTATTTATTGTTCCTTTCTCCAAATACAAATAATTCCAATTGTTTGTCATGTCTGAACTCATGTGATTTGATGTTCAAGTTGTTATCCTGTCTTCTGAGAATAGCGACATGCTAGCTCCAAATGCTACCTCTACATGCTAGCTCGTCACTATCTATAAACACTCTCACTTTCTTTAGACATCCAGTTCTCTCTCTCTCACACACACACACACACATACACACACACACATACACACACACACTACTGTAACACCACTGCAGTGTAAGGCTGCGACACCAATTCCAATCATTCCCGTGTAGCCAAAGTCCATCCAGAAGTGAGATAACCACCCTTCAGAGCTGCCTCCGTGCCAGTGTGTGTCTGAATGGTCCTGTTAGTTGTGTGTCTGTGGTCGAATAAAGCCGCTCTTGGCCTTGCCATTTCTGTCTTTATTGACCCTCACAATAGATGTGTCATTGAACTAACCCTACCAGGCAGAGGAAATGTTTCTCCAAGATGGTGTGTGTGTGTGTGTGTGACTGCCACGCTGATGGATGCAAACACAAGCTGTGTGTGGTGTACATTGATCCAACACTTGTGTGTCCTCACTTGTGGTTTGGATAGAACCAAGGCTTTCAGCTCAGTAGGACAGTTGTACAGTTGCAATGTTCGGAATTCCTTTATTTAAAGATGCTTGCAACTTTCAAGGTCTGTATTCACCAAAAGGAATTTAACAGCCAAGTTCAATCAGGTTTTTTGTTTTGCTTTTAACAGATGGTATGGCAAGCTATACAGATATCTATTTCCTCTGTGTCTGATTGAAAAAAAAAACAGTACAAACAAAAGTTAATGGTAAAAAAAAAAAAAAGATTTTCGATGATTTATTTTTCAGAGAAACCTTTCACAGACACACGCTCAATCACACAACAGGGAGACGTGTCTTGGTAACCACAGAGCTAAATGTGAAAATGATACCCCAAGGATATATGCTGTTCTCCAACCTTGCAACAGCTTTCTTGTCAGCTTGACGCTGGGGAGGTGCGGACATTGACCTCCTCCACACCCTGAGGAGAGTTAAGAGCAGCACAGATTTTACAGCTTTAAAAGGAATTGGTAGTCAATTTGTGCCATTTTTGAATGAACATGACATGAACATGAACATTGACATGAATTTGTTCAGGTTCTGCAACAGTGTTTGTGCACGGTTAATGAATACTCACTCTCTAACTCTATAAATAGAGATTTTGGAGAATATGGGGAGACTGAATAGAGGTGGATTCTCACATCTTCTACTTCCTCTTCAGGTGTCTTGTGATGTTTACTGCACGTCCTTGGATGTAGTGTGGGCCATATCCTCCCCATCTCGCCTCTCTATGTAAATGTGAGCCAGTGTTTGTGACAGACGCATCAGTCCTCCTCTCCTCATTACAGGCTCATTTCCTCATGGCCTTGGTCTCTCTATACACTCTCTCTCTCTTTCCCGTTCTCTCTGTTCTTAGCAACACCAAATTAAAGGTATGTGAATGTGGCCGCTCTTTTATCCCTGAGCCCCTAATAACACTGAGAGTGTTCCTCTCCGAGTGTCTGCACGACCCTGTCACTTCGCCTTGCCTCACCTCACCTCCCTCCCTGATCTCCCTCACCTGCCACAGTTATGCATTTAGTCATTCATTCGTTCGTTTGTTCAGGCGGCAGGAGTTTTGAAGAGCGCCGGTTCAAAGGCTTTGGGATGGGGGGAATACTGAGAAACGAGAGAAGGAAAAAAAAGAAGAGGAAGCGACTGAAGTGCCCTTCAGTTATACTGGGGCGCGGATCAGGATGCATGGGTAATAATGGCCGTGTGGACACTGAAGAGGAGAGACAGAGAGAGAGAGTTGGAGAGAGAGATAAAGAGAGAGAGAGAGTGAGAGAGATGAATTCCAGCGCCCCTCCTCAGTCCCTAAGACCTGAAACCTCAAAGATTTAACTGACATAACTAAACTGATGTCATGATTGGCTGATTCAGGCCAGTTAAGTTAGTTAAGGGCTCAGGGTTTAGGGCTAGAGGGAACATTGGGATTCACTCCTTACTCCATGACTGAACTATTGTCCAGCTGTACTTCATAACATAAATAGTGTATAATATGAAATGATGTCATTATGTACAGCTGAACCATAATTCAGTCATAGGCTGAATCCCAATGCCTCCCCCCCAAAGCCCTGAGCCCAAAAACGCCAACGACTTGACTGGCATGAATCAACGTCATGATTGTCTGATTCATGTCATGTCTTTGAGGTGGATCAGTGGGCTGTGGTGGCATAACATAAATCCAGGGACCTGTTCTTTTTAGTCCGACCCGGGGTAATTTCCAGATCCTTCCCCACATCTCTCTCCCACTCATTTCCTGTCACTCTCTACCGTCCTATCAGAATAAATGCAATAAAAGTCCTTCAAGGAAAAAAAAGTCTTTAAGGGTTCAGGAATTAGAGTTTAGGGGACACCTTGGGATTTAGCCAGTCAGTGAGTGCTAGAAGTCTGGATGCCTGACGTGGTGTACACACACAAAGACAAGGGGGGGGGCGGGGGCTCAGGTCGGATATCAGCCACCCTCCCTACGCCTCTCTGTGGGGTTAATGAGACTGTGTCACAACCAGCTCCTGTTGCCCCCCCATCTCACTGAACATGGCCTCCTGACATCAGATACCCCTGTCACTGGCCATGAAAATCAGCTGAATATTTAATACCGCCATGATTATGTCATCAATTAGTCATCAAAATCGGGCCCAAATCCTCCAAGCTTATTAGTAAGGGGCAGCAGGCCAAACACACATCATGAATGATTTAGTCAGAGGGGTAAAATACGCATCTCATACAAGTTTCTGTACTGGATCAACAGGTGGCATTCCAGGAAACATAAAGAAAACAAGACCTGGAATTGACAAATAGAAGTGAGGTAAATGCATACAGCCTTTTGATCTTTTTGATTGAAATGTATTTGTTTGTTGTTGTAGTTGTCGTTGTTGCATGTTTTTGTTTGTTGTTGTTGTTGTTGTCGTCGTTGGTTGCTTTTTTTTGTAGGCCTACAGATGTTTATCGGTTTCACACATATTGCAAGATTGGGTGAGAACATTCAAGCTGGTTATGGAATTACATAATATAATTACAACATTAATATCTTTGTAATTCATTGAGAAAAGATGAGGAAAAAATGTAATTCGTTTACTATTACTAATTGCTTCGCTTGTGCAATATGTCAGCCTCAAACCAATTAAAAGAAACTAAATGTAATATTACATTACTTTGGTGTAATTATTTAAATTGTTACAGAAAAGCACTGAACTCCCGACCCTTTGCATTCTCTTTGCTTTGTACAGCATTAGGTGAGCTGACTCTGAACTCTGACATCCATCCATGGTGCAAAGGAACACAATTCAATTCAATTCAATTAAGTTTTATTTATACAGCGCCTTTTACAATAGTATTGTCTCATGGCACTTTACAGAAGGAGCACCCAAGGGTAACAGGGGCAAGGAAAAAGTTCCTTATGTTTAGTTAGTCTAGGAAGAAACCCTGGGCAGATCCCACTCACGACTCAAGGGGCTAACCCAACTGCCAGGGGTCATGCAGGAAAATTACAATCAGTAGTAACCATGATAGACTACAAGTTGTCTATGGTTTTAGCTAAGGTTCATAATAGTTCCAGAGTATTATCCCACTTTACATTACATAGTCAGTTCATAGGCGGTTATCAGGAATTATGGCTGGACAGTGTCGTAGTGGCCATACATAGTGTTAAACTCAAGGAGTGAGATGGGTCAGGGGGGTAACAATAAGGGTCCATTTGACAGTGCCATTGTGAGGGGGGTCAGTCACAAAGCCTCAGGGAAGGGCTGTCAGTCCTGACACGGGCGTCTGGGAACACAGTAACTGTTCATCAGCTGAATATACCCTATGTTATTGATCCTCAAAGTAGGGTCTGCAGTGCGTTGCTTGGGTGTCCATGAAAAAGTTTGAAGCAAAATATAAACTTGTCTTAGTTGGACAAAAAAAAATCTGAGTCCAATAGTATCTAACAGAACAAATGGATATAAACCTATAATGTTAAATCTGTGTTGCAATTATGGGAATTATTATGGTTATTTTCTTGTGTCCTTGTTCCCTTGTCTCCTTTCTCCGCGAGGGATCTCCAGCCCAGTACAGTTTGAGAATCCCTGCCCTTTGTATCTCATCCGGTCAGTGGTCACCTGTGAAGCCATCAGCTTTCACTTAATATCACCTCCACTTGAGTGTTTTTTCACGCAGAGGTTCCACTCTTTGGAAGTTTCCAGAATGATTAAGCCCAACAAAGCTGAAACTGGTGGAGGTCACACACCCCTTGTGAAACATCTGTGGAGAATGCAATTGGGTATGACTGCTGTTAGGTCTGAAGCTGAAGCCACCTAAAGATAAGGCTCTGGACACAGGGAGCTGGGTCTAAAAAATGGATAATTTTTTATGCTGTTGCACCTATTGTCTACATATGAATAGAGGCTTCAGTGAGCAACCGGCTCCTTTTGAAAACTTTGGCCAAAGTGGAGATTTCTGAAAACTGAACGGGAAAAACTGAATGTTGCATTGTGGCATCTCCCAGGACCAAGGTCCAATTCTAATATGGGATTGTTTCCCAATTGTTCCCTATCTCTCTCTCGTTTCAGTAGTTTCCTGACCCTCTTTACTGCCCCGTCTCATTAAGTGAAAAAGTCCAAAAAATAAACTTTAAAAGATAAGTCAAATCCATCAACTCATATCCCTGATGTTCAATGTCACTGAGGAAGGAAAAGGAAAAAGGAAAAAGGAAAAAAAATGGTACTACATAGGATGCAAATGTGTTTGTGTTAGCTGCTATTTGACTGTGGCTTGATTTACCTTGGACATATCCTTTAAAGTAATAAAAAATCCTGTTTGCTATTTGTAAAACTGAAATGTGGACAAGCTCAAATTTCTATTTAATTTCTGTGACAAAAACAGGCCAATTCAAAGGCAGCTAAAGGCCTATGGAGAAGGGAACACAGGACTGTAGCGATGGCACTCCACTGGAGGATTTATTATCAAGATGCACTAAACTGGATAACAATCTACACAAGATAACACGTCAGATGCAATTACAGAATGAGAGAAAAAAATCATGAACATAAAACTTTATCTTTAAAATTGTGCTTTCTAGGTGACTCTGAAAATGTAGTCTGATATAGACACACCTTTATATATAAAATTTCCCTGTTCATTTTTGAACTGTGTTGACTGACAAGTTTGAATTCGAGTTCGATATTTAGGGCTGCAACGAACAATTATTTTCATAGTTGATAAATCTATCAAACATTTTTGTCTATTAGCTAATGTATCCTTTGATTAGTAAAATGTCAGAAAATGGTGGGAAAAAAATCAGCATGCATCACAGGCCAAAATTTTTTACCTAAAAAATGCCTTGTTTTGCACACGTATGTGTCTCATATATTTAGTTAACTGAGGAGCAAGTAGAGCTAACAGCTTTAAAGTTTAAAGTAAAGATGTTGCAATCAGAGAATTATGCCACATTTAACTTAGAAAATTAGCACAAACCAATTAGTCATCTACCAAAATAGTTGCTGATTAATTTAATAGTTGATGACTAATCAATTAATTATTGCAGCCCCATTGATATTTGAATTTATGGCGACAGCCCTACCCACAGCCTTGCGGCTAAGTCCCCTCTGTATTTCGACCCAAGTGCCATCCCTGCCCTGTCCCTTGGGTAATCTTTTGTGGATCTGAGGGATTGGCATTGCTATGCCACCACTCAGAACTGAGACATGCAGAGATGAAAAGACTTCTATGGCAGTTCTGCACACCCATGTCAGTGCCTGAGTATCCCTTTCCTAAAGTAGCAGGTAGTCAGATTGCAGAGTGGGTCTTAAAATGAACCTTCATTTAGTAGCCCTCCAAGTCAACCTGTAATCTATCATATAATGGGTCAGGCTATCAAATGATGATCATTTAAGGCGGTCTGGATTAATGCTCCTTCACCTCCTCCATCCAGGAACTCTGAGTGGGGCCTTTCTTTTCCTCTCCAGAGCCGAGTGTCCTATTAAAGGCCAGCAGGCGCTGGGGCCTTCAAGTTGATTGGAGTCATTTCCCTAGGATGAATCAATGGCTTTGTGCCATTGGCCAAAGCTACTACATGCACCTGTTGGAAACTAAAACGAGTTGAAGAAGAAGGAGGACAGAAAGAAAGAAATCAAGAAAGAGAGGAAAGAAGAAAGAAAGGAGGGCGAAGAGGGAGTTCGTCGAAGAGAAAGAGAAAGGGAGAGAAAGAGAGCGAGACAGAGAGAGGATAGAGGTGAAGGAGGATAAAATGCAGTTGAATGTTCCAGTAGGCCAACCAGGCACAAAAGAGGGAGACAGCTGTGAGAGCTGAGGGTTTGCACTCACAGTAGACTAATGATGAGCCCCTCCACCCACTTCACTGCTTATTCTGCAGTGAGTGTGTGTGTGTGTGTGTGTGTGTGTGTGGTGTGGTGAAGGGAGAGAGGTTGGGGATGGGTGTGGGTGTGGGGCGTCAACAAATTGCCCTGGTGAACCCCAGGAAAGCAGGAGGCCGTCAGCCCCTGCTGCCCACCTGGCCCCTGGTCCCCCTCATCGTTGCTCCCCAGAGACACCTGAGTGGGGTCAGGGAAGCGCCTCCACAGGGAGCTGGGCCCGCGCAGATTAATAATGCACAAAGCCCAAATATTCCTCGTACATATTTCAGTGTTGACTCCTGCCTGGAGAAATGCTTGAAAGAACCTCTTTGTTGTGGCCCTCTCGCCCTGTGCAGACAGCCACTAGAAAGGTCTCCAGGCGAGAGAGAGAGTGTTCATGGAACTAAGTAAACTGTAGTTTATGTCTGACAGTCTGTTTTTCAAGATGCATGAGTGGCAGACCATTATAATTTCACAAAGGAAGCATAAATATGTAAACATGCCATGTATTTTACTAGGTGAGTGTATGTACCATGTACAATACCATTTTATTGTATGTGTTGGTGAGCCATTTATGGCCATTAGCAACCATTTGCTTTCTATAGAAAGGAAAAAAAGCAAAGAAAGCAAGCTTGGTGTAGTCATTGAAATAAGGGTAATTATTATATATATAAAGAAGCGATTCTTGTGAGGGAATCTATTCAAACACACATCCATAGGATACTGTGCGTAAGCCTGTAGAGTTTCACTAAAAAGGCACAAACCTTACACTGCAAAAAAAACAAAAAACAAAACGTTAGACAATCAACCTCAAATCGAGGAATTACATGGTTACGTCTTTGCTTTATATCTTTGTGCTTGATTATGCGTTATTCCTTGATTTAATGTATTTACATTTTAAATTCATGGGATTTTTTAATTGTACACCATAGAATGACCCTGTGGCCGCATTAACGTCAGACAGACGTGCTAACATTTAACGTTAACTTTTAACGAAAATTTTCTGTTAACTAGTAGGACTATGTTTATTATGACTGAATGGCACTGACTTATTTTGGCATAGGTGACCTAGTCCTTGTCCATGTCCAAACTTAATTATAACCTTTCTACAACTTGCATTTATTGCCACAATAGATACAAGAATGGTTAGTGTTGTCATCTTGTCCAAATGACCGATGAAGAAGTGGACCATTTATAGGAATGTGTGGAATGTGGGACGAAGGCTTAAACTGCTGTACAGTACAACATGAAATGGGACAGGTGGTCACCCAGTTAACATGTAGTATGACATCATTACCGTCATCTGTTAGGTGGGAGCTTCCTGTCTGCCCCAACCACTAAAACAGTGGGGTCAATGAACTTCAGGGGTTTGTGACTATGACTTCAAAATAGCAGTATAAACACTCGATTGGCTTGCCATAGTACAGATGACGGCTCAGTGTTGGTATTTGATGACTACTGAGTGAATGCAGAGTGGGTGTTGGGTTAATGCTGGGTTAAAGTTGGTGCACACTGAGTAAGTATATTCAAGAATGGTGACAAACTGACCAATGGGTGGATGAGTGCAGTCATGAGTCATCCATTCCTCTCTGTGTTACTGTAGTGTTCACCTGATCCATGGCTAGCCTGCTTGCCAGAGCACAAAACTAGGCCTAAAGAGCAAAAAATTGGTTTGTTAAAGTATCATTTTAGTATATTTGTTTTAAACTAAAAAGAAGTGAATATGTTGTAAAATTCATTTTTGTGAACTTATCAGAGATATTGTACATATAGTACAAAGTTTGCTAAAGTATACTTGGCTGTGACAGATAAATGGTACTGAAAAAGTATAAACATACCTGGTATATATACTTTAAATTAAACATCAAAGTTAATGTGTATGGCCTTTAGTATACTATGCCCTCTTTTACATTCTATGCTCTCTTTCCCTACTGTTCACCCTCTTCCTCTCTTCATTCACCCTCCCTTTGGCTGTTTCTGAATACTACATACTGTTCATTTGACCCTAAAAATTAATAAACTACTTTTCAGTCAAAAAATCAGTACACCTGTTGTATGCAAGAAGTACGCCATTTCAGAAACAGCCTTTGTCTCTCTCTTCCATCCCATTCCAATTTCTTTTTCTTTCTTTCTTTCTTTCTTTCTTTCTTTCTTTCTTTCTTTCTCTTCCTCTCTCTCTTTCTCACTCTTTCTCTATCTTCCTCCCTCCCTTTCATCCCATATGTCTCTCTCTCTCCCACTCTTTCAGGGTGAGTCCTTGCCTGGCCACTACCATCACCCTGAGGACCCTATCCATTACGGTGTCAGAGGGGTTCAGGAGAGGCGTCAGCGACAGGGCTGTCAACACAAGGTGCAGAGCAGAGCCCGGCAGCGCGTCTCCTGCTAATTACCCCAGGCTTCCAGTTAATTAAGCACACGTTAGAAAGCAGCAGGGAACAGGCCGCTAATTAACTCCACTTCATAATTACAGGATGAAACAGAATTTTCCAACTGGCTTTAAATAAACGTGTTAAAATTGTTTGTCACAGTTGGTGCACCAGGCTAACCTGGGAAATTATTCAAATTTGTTATTTTTTTATTTTAGCAGAATCTATTGAGGAGTGAGGAATTCATTTAACTGTGAGAACGCTAGTTTAAATACTAAAATGTGTTACTTTGAGGGGGGTTGGGGGGCGGGAGGTAGTGGTGTTTAGATACCAACGTACTATGCAGGGGTGGTTTGACATGTTTGTTAGAAGCATCCACATGAGAGCACACAGGCGTTATCTTTCCAGGCTGCTTCTTCCGTAGCGAGTGAGCACACACAAAGGGCCGTCGACGTGATGCAGACCGACTAGAATAATCCCCATGAGAGACAGATGTGTCATGGACAGACAGACACAGAGAGGAAGCGTTGAAAAGAGAGAAAAAAAGAGAAAAGCGGAGTCAGAGAGGAAGTCTGAGAGATCTGGAGGGGCAAAGAGGATTGATGAGAGGGAGAGATAGAGGGAAAGAGAGAGAGGGACAGAGATGAAAGATGGTGAAGAGGATGCCGGGTTTTGCACTCAAAGTTGTTTCTGTGCATGTGTGTTTATGTGTGTGTGTGTGTGCCTCTGTGTTTGTTTGTGTATGTGTGTGTGTGTGTGCGTATGTGTTTGAGTGTGTGTGTGTACGTGTTTGTGAGTGGCGTGGCATATTTGTGTGTGTGTGTGTGTGTGTTTATGTGTTTGTGAGTGCCGTGGGTTTGACACGTGGCACTGTGCTGTGTATGAGTGCTTCGGTATGTTTCTGTTGCTGACCTGTTGCTGTGTGTGCTGCTCCCACCGCAGTTGATACCCATCAGCAGAGCGAAGCCCACGGCTTTGTCTGAGCCTTTGTGCCGGCAGCTTTTGGCGAGCAAAAAGCTCGCTGGAAACCAGGAGAGAACTGCTTATGGCATTCATCCTGTCTCCAAACACCCATTATTGTTTTCTTTTCTGAACCAACCTGTCCTTAGGCAGAAAAAACCCATTCAACCCCCATTGGTTTTACAAAGCATAGATACACATGTGGTTAACATACCTATGGCCAAGGCTCCTGCTCCATTATGCCCAATGGGATGAAACTCAAGGATGTAGATTATTCTTGTGTCAGTATGTATTCACCAGGTATGATATACATCATGCGTCTACACTTTCTTTTTGTATGTGACTTATGTATTCTCCAAGTTAGAGCTGGGCCTCAACATCTGTACTGTATGTTATAGGAGAAATTACATGGCTTCTTACTTCTGTTCAATACTGTTGTCTTGCCATTCTACATTCCAATCTTTTTACCATCGGATCAGGCTCCTCTTTGAATAACCGGGAAAAAAATAAATACATACACACATTCATTCATTCATTCAACATCTCCCAAGGACAAAGATGGAACTGCATGTTTGCTAATATATATTTATAAAAAATATGCCTCTGAAAAGCTCATTCAGTCGTTCAGTCCCCCTCAACCCTTTTGCCAATGAGAGAGAGAAAGAGAGAGAGAGAGAGAGAGAAAGAGAGAGAAAGAAATTGCAGGTCCTACTGGGGCAAGGGAGGGGTTCCTGTTGCCTGATGTTGTGTGTCTGGCCTACGCTGGGCCTGCGGCAGACTAAACCAACACGGCAGAGCCCCAGGAATAAAGGCAAACGGGGAGAATAAAAGCCAGCCACTGTTTCCCACATGCCAGGCAGCCTCCAGCGGCCTGTCTGTTTACACTGCCTGCACAAAGAGCACTATAGCCCTTTCCAATACATCTTTTATAGGAGCTTTCTGGCCCTGAATGTACAGCCGGGGCCGTGCACGCGGGCTGAATAAGCCCCGTGAATATTGCCAAGACTCGATGCTTTGTTCACCATTATTCTCCACAATGGCTATAACACTTTGGAAGTCATTTTAAAAAGGGAATCAAAATAGTGGTACTTTTAAGGCTTTTGTTTCACTTCACGCCCGCCCTGCATTCTCTCTCTCTCTCTCTCTCTCTCTCTCTCTCTCTATCCCCCCCATTCTCATGCATCCCTCATTCAAGCCACCTCCATTATACCGACAAATTAAATAAAGCACTCCACTGCCTAAGAGGCTGACACCAGCCTCGGGCCGCCCAGAGTCTGCAGGCAAGCGCGCAGCCAGGCAGGGGGAGGCGGGCTGGCGGTTTTGGGCTCCTCTCTTTCCTCTCACTGTCTTTTCCCTCCGTCGCGGTTCTACCTCTTTCCTTCTTTCTGAGGACCTAGCCTCTCGCCCCTCCGAGCGGCTCGTCTCTCCAAGGCCGAAGGAGAGGAGGGAACCCCGGCAGAGGCGCCGCAGGTACTGCTTTCAGCTTTACTAAGACAGGGTGAGGAAGAGGAAGGAGGAGGTGGGGGGCAGTACAGGGGAGAGGGGTGAGTGGTTGTTTGGGGGACGGGGGGTGGGGGTGAGGTGGGAGTGGAGATATAGGTGAGGTGAGGATCCTGAGAACTTACCTGAAGGATGAGCAAACACTCATGTCTCATCCTCTTTTATTACTCTCTCTCTCTCTCTCTCTCTCTGGGAGACGTTTAAAGGCGGAGAAGGAGAAGCAAGCATGTTGAACTGAGTGGAACCAGCGCAGGTGTTTCACTGAGAACTACAGTGATGGAAAGAAAGTTCTAGACAAGGAAGAGTAGATGATCACAGCTGTGCTTCACTTTATGAGCTTCAGTCAGAACCGGAGGCTTAAGACTAATGAGTTAGTGCAACCTAAAAGGGCCTAACCAAGGTTAATTAAGAGTTAGATCTGATATGTAGGACAAATTTCATTTATTGATGACAAACATAGTGATTTAAAAGATCATTTATTCAAAAGGTAAAAATAGTCAAAGTGATGGTGATGATTAAATAGGTTTTGTGGGAAAGATAAGATATAAACCAATATGGCCACAACTGAATGCAGTAAACTGCATCTGTAATTTTAAAGTTATCATAGTCCTATTTCTTTCATTTCATTTAGTATTTTTTTAAATAAATTTTAGCATTATTTTCACATTTCTCTTGAAACACATTTAATTGGATGGCTTATTAATATTAATATTGTACATGGCTCTTTTTTACCCCTTGACAGGGCAAATCTATGGCTTATTACTAAACCTTGAAACTGAATAAGTTGTTTCCTAGGGATGATCTGTTGCTAAATATGTGGCCACAGGGAACCTATTTAAAGAATGCCTCTGGAGGGGAAGGTTAAGGGATAAAGTGCAAGCAAGTGGGGGCGCTCTTTTATCCTGGGGCTTCTGAGAGCATCTTAGAGGAGGCTGGAGGTCACTCAGTGAATAATAAATCCCTAAGCAAAAGAAAGAGTTTGTCTGGATGAGCTACTGAGAGTGTATATATATACTGTGTGTGTGTCTGTGTGTTTGTGTGTGTCTGTAAGAGAGACAGATAGACAGTGAAAGAGTTTATATGCGTACATGTGAATCTGTGTGTGTGTGTGTGTGTGTGGGTGTTGGTGGTGGGGGGAGGGGTTGAGGAAAGGCCAGGTAGAGTAAGACCACTTTGAGTGCTGCTGTGCTCCCAAGAAAGTGATCTCATTTTGACTGCCATGTGTTGTGTGAAGAGCATGGGGAGCCCCTACGGCTTCTTGACTCACGTCACTAGGGGGGACCCCAAAAGCCTCGGGACAGGGGGCCAGGAAACTAGCACCTCTACCCCTGACCCCCAACAGACATTAGAGAAGATGACAGGGAGAAAAAGAGATGGGGGAGAGAGAAAGAGAGAGAGAAATTGAGTGAGGGAGGGAGAGAGAAAGAGAGTGAAGGAGAGAGAGAGAAAGAGAGTGAAGAGAGAGAGAGAGAAAGAGAGTGAGAGAGAGATAGAGAAAAGGGGGTAAGAGAGAGAGAGAGAGATAGGGAGAGAGAGTGGGGGGAGTGAGAGAGAGAGATTGGGAGAGAGAGTAGAGGAGCATCAGCTCATCTGTCTGGAGAGGCTGAGAAAGCAGAGGATCAGGAGAGTGTAGGAGAGTTTTGCTTTGTTGTCTACGGGAGAGTTTGTGTGTGTGTGTGTGTCTGTGTGTGTGTGTGAGAGAGAGAGTGAGTGTGAGCATGTGTCTGTGTGTTGGACTCAGAAAAATGGGTGGCAAGGGCATCTGTGTGTGTGGTAAGGGTGTGTGTGTCTGTGTGTGTGAGAGAGAAAGAGAGAGAGAGAGAGAGAGAGAGTTTAGCCCCAGGCAGTATTGGAAGGGGAGCGAAGGTCAGGCTGCTTACAGCGCTGTTAGACTGTCTGACCAAAGAGCGTGTTCATTTGTGTTGTTAGCGTGTCAGATCTAATTTGCAGTGCCAAAGGCATGGGGTTAAATAAGCTTAGAGGCTCTCCACACACCCACCAGACCCCACTGATGTTGGCCTGTAAGGCCTCTGCTCTGCTTGTCAAACCAGGATTTAGTAGTCAGCTGTTTTCGGGCCACAGAGGAAAAAATGTGTGCGTGGATGTGTGTGTTTGAGTGGGTGTACAGCCTGAGTTCAATCCTTTAGCCTTTTAAGTGGCTTTTCTGTCCTTATGATGTCAGACTGCTGGAGATGAGATGAAACATCTCCTCAGAAAAGCAGTGGCCATTTTATTCTTGGATTGACTAAGGTCTGGTTCCTCACTCCTTTTTGTTTTGGTTCCTATTTTTCTGTTTATTCATAGGATGCTAAAATGTTAAATGCCTAGATGCAAAGCAATTTGTTTTATACTGAAGCTGCTTTTCAACAGACTGAATTTGCCATTTTGGAGTAGCTATAGCTATTTTATAACTTTCAAAGAAAAAGTAGGCTATCTGAAATTCAAAGCAAAATTAGCAGTCCTGCGTTTCTCATCTGTGCCATAAATACTGCCATTCTACCAACCTACATACACCATCACCACCCCAATACACATGTAAACAAAAACAAACAAACAATTATTAATTTGCTTTGTCATCCCAGTTGACATATATTTTATTTAGGCAGTATTTAGTAAAAAAAAAAAAAAAAAAAATCCTAGCAATGTCCAAAAATGTCAGACTTCACCCACTTACCCAAGAGTTAACACTGCTTCACAAGTTAGCCTCCTGTATGTCACACCTTACCGGACAACAACTAGCCTGTATGCTTGCCCATCACGTAAACACAATCCACAGCATCTTCAGTTCATTTAGCTACTGCATGTAGATGCTAAAGCAGCTGGGCTATTCCTATGGCCATGCCAAATCCCAATGAGACTCTTCAGATCAAACACCCCCTCGCTTCCTTCGAGATATCATCTCACGTCCTAAACCGTGACAGTTATTAATGCGGTGGCTCCCGTGGTCCGATGGGCCACGTAACAGTGAGTACGTTTGCGTTCCCTCTGCTTCGTATTTAATTTAATTACTCCGGCTGGCCGCGCGTCGATGCCTTCGCCAGTGTAGGCTGGTATTGTCAGCACGTTCCGCCGCTAACACAATTACTGATTGCTTTTAGATAGGCAGAAATATGATTAGGGCGCCTTCAATGCTCTCCCACCCTCTCTTTCTCTCCTTGCTAACGGAGGGTTGAATGCACGCTAAGCCTTATTAGTTTCATTTGAAATCTGTAGATAAACGGGGAAACTTTTATTTGCTGTGTAATGAGATTATGCTTATTAGTCAAAGAGCCCCCGACCCTTGAGTGAGGGGAAGAGAGGAGGAAAGGAGGGATTATCAATGGTGATATGCCACCAACACAGCAGTCATCATAGCACACGCACGCACACACACACACACCCACACACACAATCAATGTGAAATGCAGCATATGTGAAATGACCATACCTAGGCATTAAACCTCACTTAGACTTTTAGGTCCACAATAGACTAACAATAGGTCTACTTAACCACAATCATACTGTATTCACTCTTTACAGGTTTTTCCTGACAAAACAAGTATATTCGATGAACAGGAGCCTATTTAACATATTGTCTTTTTTAATTACTCATGATGCACTCCAAACTTATCATGTGACATTGTCTGGGTGATAGTTTTGATTAAGGCAAGATGGTCTGTACTGAGAAGGCCAGTAGTGAGGCCCCTGGTGTATCTGGAAGCTGGAGCTTGCATTATGAGCCCACGCATAGTCACACACAGGAGAGCTTCAATCTCCTCCCAGTTTATTTAAAGAGTGTATAATAGCTACAGTACATTACATCCAGCAGCTAAAATCAATCTGCAATGGACCCCCACATGGTGAACCCTGGCCTCTCGGCAGGGGGTAGGCTGTTGCCCTCACCTTCCCCACTCCTGACTCCCACCACACACACGCACACACACACACACACACTCGATAACACTCACACACATACACACACATGCTCACACTCATACACACACACATATACAAACACACACACACACTCACACTCACACACACACACACACATGCTCACACTCATACACACACACATATACAAACACACTCACACTCATACTCACTCACTCTCTCTCTCTCTCTCTCTCACACACAGGGGAAAAGCTGCAGCCTTCTAACCCATGCACGGAGGCATTAGCCAACTAACGAGCCATAGCAAAGCGCTTAACAAAGACACCTCCCCGTTTCCCTGCAGCCACATGGCAACCATTGTACTAACTCCTCAGTGTGTGTAAAGAGCTTTTTTCCGTCTTTCTTTCTTTCTTTTTTTGAAAAAAAAGGAAAGGAAAAAAAATCCTGCCCATCTTCTGACCCTGGTCCAGAAAACAACTGCATTAAGATATGCTCATGCAGCTGGCCCTCATGTAACACCCATTAGTGTTAGGACCTATTACCCTCATAATGAGTGACATGGGTCCTAATTATAATTGTACATGGAGATGCTGACATTATTAAATGTGGAGGGCCGGAAGAGCCATTAACAGGACAGCTCTAAGTGATCTGTCTGCGAACTGCTAAAACCATTACATTCATTAAATATCAATCCAGAAAGGTGCAATGATTAATTAATGAAAGTAATAATACTTAATAGGCACTCCTTTAAATAATATAAAAAAACAGCCTCTTTTTGGCGAGACATAACTCAAATGGATAAAGCACATTAGCATTTGTAGAGGCATTAAGGCTTTAAGATGAATGTGCTTTGTCATGCACTTCTGTAATTTGAAATTTAGTTACTGATGAATAGAAAAATGAGCAAGTTTTTTTTTTTTTTTCCTGTGTTTCCAGCAAATTGTTCTCAGGGTTTATGAATATTTACAGGTTGCCAAATGTAGACTATATTCAGTGTAGTACGTTTGTTGAATAGGGTCTTGATGCTGGGGAAACAGTGGCCGTTCATTTAAGATTTAGAGAATGACCTTTTGCTGCCCTTTTTGGAGTGGCCACAATTTTGATTAAAAAAAAGCTACTACTTATGAAACAACCACTGCACAGCCATGGTCTCTGACCACTTCAATTGTTATTCTTGATTCTTTTGTCAAATTTCCCTCTGTGAGATGTTTCCAGCAGGCTGTTTGTTTGGTAGACCTGCTGCTCAGGTCTCTCAGCTGACGAGGAAGTTGTGTCTGTGCTCTCATTTTGCTTTGGCGAATTTGATTACACAGCTTAGACAGGCTCCCACCACCAAACTGAAACAGAACACTAGGATGAGAGAGAAAGAGATAGGGAAAGAGAGAGAGAGAGAGAGAGAGAGAGAGGGAGAGAGAGAGAGGAGGAGGAGGAGGATACATTCCTTTGATGCCATTAGTTCCTGCTGAGAGCTTGTTGCAGAAGGCTGGGCTGCTGTTTGCTGCCCAGGGAGGAAGAGGCTGTAGGCTTAGAGATTCCAGTGCTAGCAGCTGGGCTGACCCCCATGGAGGCAGAGCCAGACCACCACACACACACACACACACACACACACACACACAAACACACACATACACACATACACACACACACACATACACACACACACACATATACCATGGTGGCAAAACCAGGCTGTGAACAGGGCCAGTGTGTTTATCACTTTGTGCTTTGATCCCTCGCTGAGCTTGCCTTGTTTATTGTGTCTCCATATTTTGCACAGGGAGGCTCCCTACAAGCATTCATCCTGCCACAGGCAACTGAAGAAGAGCTACATGAAATAAGTTCTTCTGGGTTGATTGCTTTAAGCTCTCAATCTACTATTGGACAGACCGAATTTACAAATGTATTGGTCAGACCTGATCTTTGATTGGTTTGCAAGCAGCTCTTTAGTTCCCTGAAGCACTGTGCTTACCGTATATGGAACACAACAACAGTGGCCCTGTGTCCAAGATTTGACAGACAGGCCTATGATTACTGTAATAAGGGGGATTTTCATATTGCTGAATAGTATCATCCATTGCTGAGTATTGTTGTTGCTCAATACAGAGTTGTTAGTTTACTTCCAGTAAGTGTGGATTATGTTTCCTTGCTTTGATACAAACATGCATTTTGCCATTAAGAAATCATAAATCCTTTTTTCAATTGGAAGTTCAAGATTCTAAATACAAAATAATAATAATAATAATAATAACCACTAAAAACAACCTGCATTCAAAAATCTACTCAGTCAACTCAGTCAATTTTCAGGGCAGTATGGAATAAAGATTTCTATGTGTTCATGCATTTGTATAGACTCCTCTGCCCTCTCCCCCTCTCTGTCTCTCTCTCTGTCCATTCAACTCTTTTCTACTGCCCCATCTACTACATGACTGTGTCTACATTTCCTCAGCCTCAGGGCCACTTTTCTTGGACAGCTGATGGAAACTTGTACACAGCATCCTGATTTCCGGTATCATGGAGATTGTAGCACCATTTGACACCTCTTTTCATAACTTCTACTTTTCTGTGCATATACTATAGGATTGGGCTCAGCAGATTTTTGTCTGTATGTTTTCCCAGCCAGTGCTTTGCGGACATTTTGCTGACATCCATTCATCCCAATAAAATGGCATACATTTCTATCTGCAATTTAAGAAATGAAATAGCCAGAATCATTGGTATTCGTATGGCATACGTGATGCAAGCAAGAAACTTTCTTTTCTTCTAATATGTTGTCCATGTCTGTGTTCAGGGAAAAAGAAATTATGGAAACATATGTCAAATCAGAAAATATATCTGAATTTTTCCAGAAGCAGGCCTTGGCTTATAAATAGGCCAGTGTTTTGTTTTGTTTTTTTTATAAAAATATTTTTTTGAATTTATGCTCAGGTATGAATTCAGAAAGTCAACACAGGTAATGCCAATACCTCTGTTGATTGTTGGATGAATAGACTTCAACGCCTTAAAATTTCCTGAATACACGGGCAGAGACTATTATTTTGATGAACTAGGCTTGCTCCGCCTACTTATGGTAAACGCGCAATAATTTTTTTTCAGCTTTAGTAAACACTTTCTGGGCGAAATAATCGCTTGACAGACTACAGACTACAGCCCACAGATAGCCTACAGAAAACAGTTGCAATTCATCGCGTCCTGAACATATTATGTAAGGTCCTTATAACATTAGAGAAGACCTGTTCTATAGGCTAATATTTGTTTCATATGTGGCCTATTTGTGTAATTCATGAGTAAATTGTGATAGACTTGTACTGTGCTATTACAGTTAAAATGGAAAAGGGTCCTAAAATGGAAAAAATGGGACTTATTTATGCTCATTAGCAAACGCACAATTTACATTTATTTAAACTTGCTGGCTTGATCTTGGCTTGTCATGTGTAATTATTTCTTTGCCCACCTTGGATTGTATAAGATCCTATCAACTTAGATCAACCATAAATATACCTTTTAAATGGTAGGTTACTATTACATTTGTACGGTGTTGTTTCATTATGTGAACATCATGACGAATAGATGGCTGTTTTCAGAGTTTAAGAACAGTTGTCTATGTCAGTTCCATGATAAGCAAACAACAAAAACATCACTGAAAAATAAAAAGTATATAGCCTATATATTTTTTTCCAAGCAGTTTCAAATAAACATTCAGAAGCAATACTGACATATTTTGTTGGGGTAGCTTATATAAGTATTTCGATTTAATGAGCATAGATCATCAACAAAATTCAAATATAAGGTCAGAATGAAACTCACCCTTTCCCTTTCTTCTCACGTGTCCCTTCCCCCGCCCCCGCTTGCGACGCAATTATCCTGCTAAAACGCCGAGCAAAGCGACAGGCAGCACCTGACAGATGTTGACCATTTTATACCAGGCCTTCTCGCAAGTTCAAGAGACTCTCCACACTCACTTTAGTGTGCGGATGAAACGGAGCAGTGGTACTTAAGCTGTCTCGCGGGAGGGTTTTGGGACAAGCAGCCAAATGAATAGCCTAGATCGCGGTTCTTGCTCCACACAAATCTAAGACCCAGCAGACTGGATTTTCCATCAACAACCGTGTTTTCAGGAAATTGCATTTCCCTAATTAACTGACAGATGCTTTCCATGTTGGATTATTTGTATTAAGGAATTATTAAATGGATTTCATGCATAGGCTACTTGAAGTCTAGGACTACATATAAAATCGAAATATGGGTTATTTTCATAGACATGCCATTTGGACATTCATAAGCTAAATCCTTTATGTGTGAGGATGTGCCAATAAAGTCGAATAGTAGTAGCCTAGCATGTGGTCAAGAACGGCTAAAAGCTTTGAAACGTGTCATTTTAAGAATATATATATATATATTTTGTTGTTGCATTGAAATCATAAAGCGTATGCTATATTCTTTTTCAGGCCTTCCACCACACTCAATTTAATTTACGTTGCCTATAAATATAGATACTGACTTATGGCAGGACAGGGAAACTGTCTACAGTGTACAGGCTGTTCTGTATGTGGCAAACGTTAAGTTAGGCTATTTTCCATGATCGCGTGTTGTATCCTACCAATAAAAACACGCGTCATTGCTTGCTTATAGTAGCCCAACCTAATTGGTCCCAGTTTGTCTCGAATGCATAATTAAATCTTAATAATCAGCGCGATGGAAGCCTGTCGTCTCTCTCCCATACTGTGCTGTCTTTCAGCACCACCGCGCTTCTTCCATGCGCACCCAAGGTATTTACTTCCAGCAGACGGCGATCACACACACACTCAGAGGTAGCCTAAACTATGGAAGAGAGAAAGGGCAATAGCCTACACTACCATTTTACTCTTCACAAAACTTGGTATGTCATTCTATAGATATTAGCCTACCTTTAGATGCAAACACATGAAAAAGCCTTGTCTAAGAAATTCCATGTGAGATAAGTCTAGGTTAGGCAACTTTAAAAATGAAGACAGGCTGTTTTTTTTTTCATTAGGGTGCTTACTTATCCATCTTCAGCTCGCAGGCCGTCACCACTAGGAAATTGAATGTGTAATTAGTTTGAGTTTTACTATCAACAACTTAAAGCAGCAACATGTGTCACGTCGCGTCTTTTCCATTAGTAATTGTAGTATCCGCAGTACTCGCTCTTCACTTGGGTTACAGACAAAAGGGCTCGACTGGCACGTGCGCTGGGCGTCAGTCACTTGTATCTTAGCAACCATCACAACATTGGAGCACCTGTGGCTCCAGTCCATTGAAAAGATACATCAGTGATTTTAGAGCGTGAGCTCAATGGTCCTCATGCCCTACATTCATGCCCTCTAGGCTATGTAAGAAAGAGCCCAATAATTAGTGTTAATTTATTTCATGTACATGCCATATTGCTTAATGTTGATTATTGTGGTCTATTTGGGACATAGCCTACATGACTTATCAGCTTTCAGAATGTAGCTGTAGAAAGCATTTAGTGGCCCGATTCAGTTTTTTTATTAACCAACAAATCCCAAATATATATATATATATATATATAAATATATGAGAACCCACTTCAGAATTGATGAAACATCCAAATAGGACGAAGACTAAGCCCTGGTAAAATGCAATAGGCTTCATAGGCTATTTTCAGCGTTTTAAATGTACCATGACGTGGCCAGAATGTATTAAAAATGGGAATTTTCAGTGTTTGCCTTCTATTTTGGTGGAGGGTATGCAGGCACTCTGCCCCAGTCTGTCGTCAGGTTAGCTCTCCCCTTAGCTTGTCACCTGACCGCAAGTCATGCAAATCACGCCTTTTCTAAAGCGCTATTGGCCGCTTCCAGCTCATTTAACCACTGTCAAATAGCATCATATGGCCGCGCTCTAGCAACTTTTCTATCCTGTCACACAAAGTAGCTCAAGACGCTTTTCATCGTAGTGGATGGGAAAATTCTGTGAAAGGAGAGAGTTTCAGTGATAAAACTTTGGATTTTACGGCACCTTTTGTCCTTTTCTTTGAGAGGGGAGCTTTGCGCGTCGGTGGCAGCTGAACCCGACTGTGATCGTAAGTGAATGTTCCTGTGTATTGACGGACAAATAACAACCGGGTGAATGTATAGCATGATGATGGAAACGGACTTACACTCCCCTGGACCCCAATCGAATACAAATTCGGGGCATACAGGGCCAAACAATGGGAACAAAGTGAACCAAGACCGCGTCAAGAGACCGATGAACGCGTTTATGGTCTGGTCCCGGGGTCAGCGGCGGAAGATGGCACAAGAGAATCCAAAAATGCACAACTCCGAAATCAGCAAAAGACTGGGCGCGGAGTGGAAGCTCATGTCAGAGGCAGAAAAGAGACCCTTTATTGACGAGGCAAAGAGATTACGTGCCATGCACATGAAAGAGCACCCGGATTACAAGTACAGACCCAGAAGGAAGACCAAGACGCTGCTGAAAAAAGATAAATATTCCTTAGCAAGCGGTCTTCTCGCCGGATCTGGTGCTGGAGGTGGCGTAGGTCTCGGTGTTGGGATGAGCCCAGCTGGGGTCGGACAGAGGTTAGATAGTCCTGGGGGTCACGGCGGCACCGCTACCAGCTATGCACACATGAACGGCTGGGCAAACGGAGCCTATTCGGGACAGGTGGCCGCGGCAGCAGCAGCCGCTGCAATGATGCAGGAGGCGCAGCTTGCATACAGCCAGCACCCGGGTAATGGGACGCACCACCATCACGGACACCACCATCACCCACACAATCCCCAACCCATGCACCGCTATGACATGACTGCTCTTCAGTATAGCCCCATCTCCAACTCCCCAAGCTACATGAGCGCTTCGCCGTCGGGTTATGGGGGGATATCCTACACACAGCACCAAAACTCCAGCGTGGCTTCCACGGGCGCAATCGGCACTCTGGGATCTCTGGTGAAATCGGAACCAAGTGTAAGCCCACCCGTTTCTACTCACTCCCGCGGTCCCTGTCCCGGAGACTTGAGAGAAATGATAAGTATGTATCTACCGACGGGAGAGACAGGTGATCCGGCGGTACAAAGTAGACTTCACGCTTTGCCACAGCACTATCAGAGTTCCACAGGTGTCAATGGAACAGTCCCACTGACACACATTTAAGAGAAATAACAGTAACAAGTGCAACCCACGAAACAGTAACCAAATATTTACCTCTTTAAATCGCAACTACCTTTTTTGTACAGAATGTTGTACTTGTAAATTTAAAGTAAAATTTATTTAAACATGCTATTTGATGGGTTTTAATAGGGGCGCTGTCTGACAATGTCTTAAGTGGGAAATTTCTTGACATTTCATATTTGAATTTACCAATTAGAAACGTTCTGAAAGACTTTCTGTTAATTTGGGAAGAATAATAACCCATTTTGAAATACTTTATGCTGTTTTTTAATAACGAAATAAGATGGTTTACGGTGTCATTAGAGTGAACGCGGAAAATGTTTTTTCAAGATTATATCTTTTCATTTCTCATCTTCCGGAATTTGTAAACAAGTGCGAGTAACTGTGATTGAAGCATTTCTTTTGTGTTGTATATTTTCTTTGTAAATTGTGAATACACTTTAGGAAAGACTGCTACATCTGTAAATAATTTGCAATTGCATTTCACTTAAGATATATTTTGCCTTGGTATGAGTTAAATAAATTTACAGCAGTTGCCCACAATCTCTCAAAAACTAAAGGTTGTTTCATATTCTGTTTGTTGATTTACTTATTCAAATACATAAATACCAGACTCCCCATGTTTTCCCCCCGTCAAAAGTATATGCCATGTGTGGCATCCTTTAATTCATCTGGGAAGATAACATGGTCGAATCCAGCCAGAATAAGACCCAAAACAAGCTGATTACAATGACAAATATGGCCAAACACAAATTAGTTTGTAATGATCCTCTGAATTACCCAACCGTGACGGGTTCATGCCAACAGAAGTGACGGACCATAGTTTAACCAAATTCAAGCTACCTACTCATTTTGGAACAAAACACGACACACAAGTTAATTGATAACACATGACATGTGCTTGTATCCAAATAGATCGATATGTAGTCCAGTGCACCGCGATTTATTATGGTTTCTTCGTTTGCTTTCTAGTGAAGTCTGTTGTGAATTACGAATGCGTTTGTTATTTTCGAAGGTCCAGCTCAAGTCTTATCTCCGTTTTCCTGCATATGGCTACTGTGTCTATTTTGCTTGATCTGTATAAATATACAAATTAAGGTCCCTTTTGCTTGACATTTAAATATGCCCACGTTTCGTTTGATTTAATTCTGTGGGTTTTGTAGATTAATTACAATCGTGCTGAAAGATGGCCATCGTGGCCTACTGGTCAGGCTCGCCTGTCAGTTTATTACTGAGACATGTCTTTTGTAAAGGAAGAGATGGAACACTTCATCATGTAACCTATAGTTAGAATACAGCAGATGATAACCTATACGATCGGGCATTACACGTCACCTGAACCAGATGACAGTTTAGACTCATTATTGTTTCAAACACACAATCCTGATAATAAAAGAGGAGTCCGGCTGTCTTTACTGCACTTGAGCCAGGCCTTTAATTCACTTGTATTTGTTCGTTTTATGTTCTCAACAAAATGATAAGCCCTCAAGTGAGATAGAAAGGGAAATATGGGATACTGTCCTGTAATGATCATCACAAAAACGTGAACGCCCGTGGGAATTTAAATTAGAGCGACACTGCTCTAATCCAATGGAATATATGAATGACACTGATTAACATATCAAAGTCCTTCGTAAACGTATGCTATATGCATATACCTCAGCCAAAGTCAAAGGACTAGTTTTGGTGTGCGTAAAGAAAAGGTACGAGCACGCATAACATGCAAATGCTAAAAGAAGTCCGGGCAACAAAATGTCTGATAAAGTGACTCGTTGGCAATCTGCCCGGTCTCCTTTAAAATTTCCCACCTGGGAGTGGGCTAACCTGTTCTTTGAATTAAACAATGCGTTTCAAGCCAACAAAAGTAATTTAGCATCACCTATTAAAATCATCGTAAAAAAAATCTACTTGTTTGTTTTAAGGCCAAAGTTTAAGATGCGCAGTACAGAAACAGAAATAACAGAAGATACAATGAAAAACACATTATTCATCGGTGGATGAACTCTCAGCACCCACTCCTAACATCAGGAGTTTATTTTCTTGCATGCTTTAAAATTAGTTGTGTGTAGGCTACTAAATACCAACATAGAGTTCTTGTGGCCCTGCCGCAGGGAATCTTTTAAAATAAAATAAAAATTAAGAGCTGCTTCATTATAATTTCCCTGTGGGTTTATATCCCCAGCCTACACTGCTTTGTTATTCCTAGGTGAATCCCTCCGCCGTCAAGAAAACGTACTTGTCTTCTGTTAGATGTCAGCGGGGATTAAGATGAATGCGCTGGGGCAGAGGAGCTGAATACAGTGGGTAGCGGAGAGCGTTTAGTGTCAGTCAGGATGGGATTAGATGTAGTCAGAGACCAGCCCGAAGGTCAAAGGCAACTCAGTGGCTTTTACCAATTATCAACCGGAACCATTACGTCAGATCCCGTGCGCTTTTGGAACGGCACCGAATTAGCCAACTCCAGAAGCACTTATTGCACTGTTAGTGATATATTAACGTATATTACCCATGTGCAAGTGCTGACCCAAAATATCCAGAATGAAATAAAGAGCAACCAACAACGTTTTAGGTAAGATTCTGCCAATGATTTTGTTCTGCCTCGCATGGTATACTTGCTTTTTTAATATATTTTTTTATTCACAGTTTTTAAGAACATGTCTAAGTTATACCGAATATTCATAAGTGGGAAAAAATGGTGTGTACAGAATAACATTAATTAGCTAATTAACTAATAAATTATCAGTGGATGATTTGAATGACACTCCCAACACTGCCACTGTTGTCGCATGGTTCCTACAGTCGTGTTTGAAAATAATTTGCACATTTAATTCAAGAAACAAAGACAGCGCAAAACTTGGCACATTTCCAGTTTTAATCAATGAGCAGTTTCTCAAATCACACCAAATAGTTTCGCAATTGGTGAGAATGTGTCTGGAAGAGTCAGTCAGTCAATAAATCGTGACGATACCCTCAGATACCCTTATCAAAGTCAGATATTTATTTCCCAGAACCGTTGGTCTATAGACTATGTTTTACTGTTTGCGAACCCACTATCTCCTGTCCTAAATGTGAACATTTAGAATCAGTTTATCACGCCTCTGCATGTTTTCTCTAGTTTCTAAAAACTCTCACTGCCATTGGATGCTGTTGTGTCACAGCAGATTAGGGAGACAGATTGGAGGGGAGCTGTGCGCGGTGAGATTAGAATAGAAGAGGAATAGCAATTGGGCCAATGCATCTCTCGCGAGGGCCTTATCGTGCAATTACACGTTGACATGTTTAACAATCTTCCAGCCCCTTAATCCAACACCCCTCCAAAAGCAGACGTTGAGCGTCGGACCACGCACCGCCCCCTTTAAGAAATCAAGTGAGCCGCAATATATAAAAATAAGAAAACGAATGATATTGAAACAGCGAACAGGCAATGTTACACCCCCATTACCACTACTGTACAAGTGTATTGGACATTTTATATTTAGCCCTATGATTTTTTTTCTCTGATCTTCACCAACAACCTTAATAAGCCAATAATAAACCAATAGTCCCACACGGCGCCATGTCCTATCTGCAGACACATTTAAACACAGAGTACATAGTTGTATTAAACAGACAATGTAGGCCTATGAGACGGCGATTTTCTCCCATCACTGTTTTTACAGTGACATAATTATTACGCGTGGACTGTACTGGAATGCACTGTAGGCCTATTGTTTGTTTCAGTTAGGTTAGGGCATCAGGCTTGACTGGTTCATTTGTTTCAGAAGTTAGTCCACACTTGTTTTACTCCTCCAGCTGCCTCCCTGGTCCGCCTTCCTGAAGCCTGGGTAGGACTGATTATGAGAGACTCTGCTGGAATTTGGCAGGACCGAGGTTTGGAGAGCCGCCTCTTGCTGACTGCCATTCAGCAGTCCAGCGCGTTGTGAGGTTGGAAAGTTTCAGTGAGCCGTGCACTCATTGGCTTCACAAAGCTGATTACAAGCCTCAGCGCATTCCTGAAGGCAACGAGAAGCAATGCAGGTGCAAGCGAGCTGGGGAAGCTGCGCTGACACAGTGGGGAAAGTACTGGGACCACACAGACCATCATGCATCCCAGCAGGAAAAAGCGGCAGCAATGAGAGGGAGCGAGCACCTTAATATTTTTAGAAAAGTCCTCGCCACTCCCAGAGCCCAAATTATATTGTTATTTATTATATTTTAATTCTGTATGCGAATTCTGATGGTTAACTCAAAGACATAGACCTACATTTACACTAAATGATTATATTATGCCGTCTAAATGAGACACAGATTTTACGGTGCTCTGTAGACTTTTAAAGCTTCCTGACAGCGATATTAGATATTGAATCGGCAGTGCAACTTTCTAATGAGAGCGCCATCATGCAAGCAAGAGTTTTCAGTACTTTTCTAAAGTTTTGAGTTCTCTTTACAGAACCAAAGCTTGTATCAGCAAAGTGCAATATCTTGTTGTCTGCTGTTGTTTTGAGATATTTTGTTGCCTTTTGGGAAGAAGATACTGTCAGTAGCTTAGTGGGCTACAGAAAAATGTTACCAATGAACAAAAATTATCTTTTATTCATTAGCATTTCGAAATGCTCTTTCTGTTTCGAGGGCCCTCGGGTCGAAGGCGTGTCTTTAAATAAAACAAGGGTTTACATGTATGCTCTCCAAAGGGAATCTAGATGGTTCATCACCTGAAGCCCTACACCCCCTTCGTCTTCGAGTGATTAGGGGACAAAGGAAGTCTCCTAGACCCGTTATGGTAGTCAGTCAAGCAGAACGGACTATGCAAATGCCTAAGAAAAGCGAGAAGATGGCGAACAGTGGTCTCAATTGTTGGTCAGATTTCACAGCACAACGCAGCTGCACCTCACTGGTTGCCTTGGACACTCGTTTTATTTGTGAAACAACACAGCTCAGACTTGGGAAACACAAAGTGGTTCATTCACCAATGCTCTTAATACTCGAAATATTTTTAAAGTCGCTCATTCAAACTGGGCTTTTTAAAGTTTTGTCAATTGGTGCCATCATTAGACTATTTTCTACGACCAGTGAACGTTGAGCGATTTGCTAGTTAATTGATAACGTTTAGAGGCATTATTGATCATGGCACTTAGAGACATCTTTAGTGTTTGTTCTTAGGCTAGCTAAGTAAATATTTTAATGTTTGCAAAGTGGATATTTCCAAGGCGCTGTCCAGGTGCTGAAATAAAGGAATCGCGTGCAGGTTGACTAGAACTCCCTTGTTCTGAACTGGACTCACTGACTTCAAATTTGAGTTCCAGAAGAATAGTTCAGAGACTCTGAGAGAGTGAGGTCGATTTGCATCTTGCTATGAAATTAGAAAGTTGTGAAATATAATAAAAATCAAATTGAAAAAATCTGATGATTTCTGACGGCATTAGTTCACATGTAGATATTTTGCAGGATTGCGTACACTGTCCACGTCACGTGACACAACTCAGCCTAGATGAATCGTCTAGCAGTGAGCCATTCAATGAGCTTTTTTTGTAATCCATTTTGTTGACCGTTTGTCCCTATCAACAGCATGGCGAAAAATGCCCAGGCATTTTTAGTTTTCCATTGTCTTTCTTTAGTACCCTAGCTGTCAAACACACAAACCTAGCTCTTTGACTTGATTTGTGTTATCATGTCCATCAATTTATGATTTGATAGTGGACAAAATGATAATGATGATAGCAATGATTTAATAAATATTGATTGTATTTTCAGGTATCCTGTATGGCTTTGGGAGACAGTCTCCAGCTCAACTGAAAGCAACTGCACAAAAGGGTCCATGAATTGTGAAGTACTTTGAGCAGGTTGCTGGCAGAACCAGAGGTGATATACCACTCTGCCACCCCCTACTAACACCACACACACACACACACACACACACACACACACACACACACACACAAATATGGTTGTAATGTCATCTGTACTGGAATAGCTTCACCATCAGGACAAACAGATTACATTACTGTGAAATGTAAATGTAAATTAAATTAAAGACTTGTTTGTTTTCTCCCATTGAAGTAAATTACTCTTCAGGTCAAGCTGCTTTAAACCTGCACAAAACACTGCAAATTTTGTTTTTGTTTAGAGGTTACAACCAAGTGCTTTCAGTAAGCAGAGGCATGGATCCAAAGCATGCAGAGAGACCATGAATACATGTATATAGCCTTGTGGACAGATCTGTTTTTTTGGCTTTACATTACAGAGTGGCTTTATAATTTTTAGTGTATTTTAGCTCACATTTCAGCAGACATGCTGTAGAAATTGTAACTATTAGTAGTTAAATTTTAAGGTGGGGAAAAAAATAATTGCGCAGAGTTCGAGTTCAGTTTCACTCAGGAAGACCTTGCAAAAGTGTAGAAAAAAAGTACAAAAAAAAAAAAGAAAAACTCTTATTGACCCGCTGGGTTATTGCAAATAACAGATGATGGGGCTCTACCTTTACTTCTTCCACACTCAGTACTTTTCCTTGACCTCTGACTATGTAATCTGCCATTCTAGCAAGCAGGTCGGCCTTCATGCGTCCTCAGGCTTCTGGCCCTCTCTTCAGTAGTGACAAAAAAGAAAAGGCTTTAAATTAGTGGCAATTATAATGGCACTCTGTGATTGGGTGGTGAAGGCCAGACGCAGGGCAGAGGCCACGGGCAGGCTGTGAGCAGTCGACTGCCTCCAGAGCACATAATTAACAAAGTAATAATTTCTGACCCCTCAGGTGACCAGTAGACACCTCCTGTGGATCTTCCGACATGCTTGCTCCAGCGTGTGTGTGTGCGCGGTGTGTGTGTGTGTGTGTGTGTGTGTGTGTGTGGACACATGTGCACACTCACA
>PYXC01002509.1:2092500-2132500 GCA_015244755.2 Tenualosa ilisha | reverse complement strand
GCAGCAGGGGCAGCGGGGCAGCGGGGCAGCGGGGGCGCTAAAGTGCTCTGCAGGCTTGGGAGAGTGACATTTCCACCAAGTTTTTGAACATCACGTCTGGACGTGTCAGAGACGGGTCAGTCAAAAGAATCTGACAAAACAAAAAGACTACACTACTTGCTACACTTTGTCAAAGACAGTTTTTATCTTTTTTTTTTATCTTAAATCTTCAATCTTGAAAACCAAAAAATACAAAAACAACAAAATCCAGATGTGCACACAGTTTAGACATTATTAGATATATAAGTATGTCCGTTTCAAGAACAGTATTTATTTAGTATTAGCATTTGAATGCATGTTTCTGACAGCAAAAATATAATACCTATTTTTTATATTTTGGGATTATTTCATTTCACTTGCATTTCAGAATGTTTTGCATCAAAATGGTGAACTACGGAGAAATAAAAGTTGATGTAATTAGTATGAAATCGCTTGTTCTTCAAAAATAATCGCACCCCAGCTAATGAACTTTAATGAGAGCCAGGGCCTTTGTGGCAGCTTTGCCACTCACTGTGAACTTCTTTTAGTTTCTCCGCTGTTTTGCCCCTTGTGCTGGGAGAGTGTGGCCACACACCGGGTGGAAAGAGAGAGCACCACCTCGGGCACTGGTGGCCGCATTAAGCCTGTTATTCCAGGTGCGGATAATGACATCCCAGCCACCTGCAGACAGGTCTGGAAATGAACCTCGCCACAGCCACCGGCCACACTGTTCCACAATCCCAATGGCCAAGGCTAAATGGTCACCTAATTGTGCTCAGTGTGATGCTCATGTCTAACTAAAGGCAATCAAGAAGGTGTTTGCAGTCGTTTTCAATGTCTTTAGCATGTCTGATGCTTTTCATTCTTTGGATCCCTGTCTTGTGGTTTCTAGATTGTGTGTGTGTGTGTGTGTGTGTGTGTGTGTGTGTCTTACTGACTATGCATTCAGTCCAGGTATTAATGTGATTTGTGAAAAGCCAATAAATAGGGTCAAAAGGTTTGCAATTTGTCCAATGAGTCCAATATTAATTTATTTTCCCTTTCTTTAACCTGTTGCTCTCCATCCTCTCTTTCTCTCTCTCTCTCTCTCTCACACACACACACACACACGCACACACACACACACACACACACAGAAACAGCCTCCCACCCAAGCACTGGCAGTTGTCCATCCCAGAGTGGGGGTGATTCTAGAGACTTGGATGGCCATGAAACGATTTCACAGGAACTTTTCACAGGGGGGAGAGCGGTGGCGAAGCCAGGGTTTGTCTTTTGTGTGAGCTGCAGTCACCTCTGCGCCCACAGCTCTCCCTAGCTTTCTTTTTCTCTCTCCTCTCTCTCTCTCTCTCTCTCTATTTTTTCTCTTTTTCTCTCCCCTCTTTCTTTTTCTCTCTCTCCCTCGCTCTCTCTTTCTGTCACCCTTGCTCCCTCTCTTTCTCTCGCCCTCTCTTTCGTTCCCTCTCTTTCTCCCCCCCCCTCTCTTAGAACCTGTCCTGGACACAGCGCCTTTCACAGCATCAGAAGAGAGAGAGACAGGGAAGGGAAGCTGCATGTCAAAGGAGCAGTAGTCAGTGGGTCTGACGGGCAAAGTTTTGAACAAGAGCTTTGACTTTGAAAACAACAGCAAGCACAAGCCTAACTGCCAGGGAGCAGGGCTTTTGCCCACCGAACTAAAAACCCACTGAACTGTGACCAGCACTCACTCACCGGGCAAAGGCTTAGCTACACGTGTAGAACGGTGGGTCTGCTTTTGCAAATGTGCAGCTGCAAAGCAACCTTCCTTTTCTCAACATTTCACCCCAAATTTTCACAGTCATAGTATTGATAAACCACAGCAACCACAGTTACATGTGGAGTCACTTATCGAGTGCAAATACATGACAAAAACAATCTGATTAATGCACAACGTGGATATTACCAGACTTTTCCAGTTCCACGCTAAGCTAACAAGAAAAACGAACAAAAACAACTCTATGATGACACATCTTTACTTAGGGATCACTATCAATGCCTATTCAATTCGGAATACTGGTCACATGACAGATCTAATCAAGTTGGAATGGAATATTCCAGGATATTAATTCTGATCTCTATCAAGGAACTCTGGAAATACAGCAGTCTAATTGTACTGCACTGTACAGACACAATAAGAATGACTTTGTTCGATGTATTGTTATTCAGGAAATTCGTTAAATATTCATAACTTCATTAAAGTTTGTACTCTTAGTTTACAGATAAGTGCAACGTTAACAGGAAGGGGTGGTGTAAAGATGACCCTGCCAGATGTTTATTGTCTCTGCTGGGCCTGATTCTGGTGATGCTTTATCAAATAAGGTTCCATCATTCCCTGAGCTGCTCAGCCTGAAAGGTCATGTCTAACAGCACACGCACACCAGGCGGACTTTACAGAAAATCACCACTGCCGCTGCCGCTGTTGCTGCAAATAGGTCTGTTGCTGATTCACAATGTTAAACCGGCCACAAACGAGCTGGTAGATGTCTGCTGATATCGGCCCGAGCTGCACATACTTCTCAAATTTGCTTAAATTTGCTCCAAAGACACACATCAACGGGCTGACACTGTCAGAGGTCCGACCACTAGCTTGGTGTGCGTGCGCTATAACTTATCATTTATCATGATTCATCAGTTATCATTTTATTACTGATAAAAAATCACAAGGAACTCAAGTGTTCATTACATATTTTGATAAAATGCTACTGTACTATGAATAATGTTATCTAGTCTAGTAAAGATTTGTTGATAAATTCAGAAAATGTTATGTTTTTTATGCATTTGTATGTTTATGTCTTTATGCCGTGGAGTATATATGAAGCTAGACTATGCAGGAATATTGAATAGCTATTATACAGCCCCAGCTCACAGTTGCTTTCTTCAACGGGAGTGAACTGAACTGAAACTCTAGATACACAGATACACACCCTCCTTATAGCCACCTGTCAGGGGACCATTACCAAATCTTTGCCTTACTGAAGAAAAAAAAAAAAACAGTGACCAAAATCATTACTATAAGGAGACCATATCTCTCTCTCTCTCTCCCTGGCTTATAGATAGCAATCACGGCAGGAGCTGGTGGATCCCTCCTGCTTGACCTCTTTTGGAGCCGAGTCCCCCTCTGCTTGCGGCCCCGGGGCTTTTAGCTGTGACTGGCAGTGCTGGCAGGGCAGCCCAGTAATGGGGCACTCTCAGCAGGGGGCACTGGCAGGAGAGAGGCCTCCTATTCATGCCATCCATCCAGCCATCCATCTATCGGTCCAAGACCAGGCCAGGGAGAGAACAGCAAAGATGCATGCATAGCGGACAGAGTGACTCTGAATTAGCAGCTCTCTCTCACACACACGCTTTCTCTCTCTCTTCTCACACACACAGACACTCTGTTCTTAACACACACACACACACATACTCTCTTTCTCTTCTCTCTCTCTGACACAAAAACACACACATACACGCATATATACTCTCTCCCTCCTCACACACACATACACTCTGTTCCTAACACACACACATACTCTCTTTCTCTCTCTCTCTCTGACACAAACACACACACACACACACACACACACACATGTATATATACTCTCTCTCTTTCTCTCTCACACACAAACACACATACACTCTCTCTCTTTCTCTCTGTCAGCTTACAAAATGACATGTCCTTCAACTTTTAATCCAGGTGCTTGTTAAAGTTATCGCTCTGCTGTCGCTTTCATGCCACTTGTTTTTTTTTTGTCACTCTGTCATCTACCCTTTTCTCTCACCCACGGCTGTTACTTTCTCCTTCTTTTTCTTCTATTCTGTCCTTTTTTCTGCCTGCCAGTACTGTGTCACCATCAAAGCCTAAGTCGATAATGGGTCTAGATGTTGCCTAGCCTGGCTATGCCTTCCTAGCCCTTCTGTTTGATATCATCTCCCTACAGTGCTGGTCTGGATTTGATCCTGTTGAGCTTGTTGTCTCAGGAGGCATTTTAACCTGTCCAATCAGCAAACAGAGGGAAGTGTTGTGAGCTAGAATGCTATCAGTCAAGGCAAGCTATCAGTCAGGGGCTGATCCTGTCTTTTTAAACGTAAACACCTCAAGCAAGCAATTAAATCTCACTATCGAATGTCCAGTGTGGACACGTGTACAAGTGCAGAATGAGGGGCTGGTTTTATTACCAGGCTAGATGTTGCTTAAAGGAGCAGGAAAATTAGCACTGGACACAGACCCTCTACATACTGAGATTTCAAATGTTGTTGTTCAACTGAAAGCTTTGTGTCTACATGCATGTGGAATATGTGCCGGCACACTTTTCATATAAAAGGAAGAAACACAGGCACTGATTATTCATTTTTGGTTGTGGTTTGAGTTTGTCTGCATGATCCTAAGCCTTGCAAATCACAACAGATGGTAATATGAAGTGTTTCATATTAACGAGTACTAGTACCACTTCAGAAGTCAGCTCTGTGTCCTGCTGGGCTCACATGCAGTAACACTGCCCCCTCTGGCCTGACATTGGATTTTAGGGCAACAGGACCTGGAACAGGGTACACTTTCAGACCTCTAACCTACCCTTAGAAATAGTATTCTTTTGGACAGTAATCAAAATGGATGAGCGTTTTGAAGGTTGTATTCAAAAGATATCCATTAAGATATCTTTTCTGGTTATTTATTAGTCAATCCCTGTCATGCTATGACATAAATGGTTTTGGTGTTTTCCTCAGAAGCGTTTCAATAAGGCCATCGTGTTAAAATTTAACTAAAGGCATCGGGCGATTGGCGCAAGCAATGTGAGAGATCCAGGAACATCCATTACATGAATTGGAAATATTATCCAGTGCAGAGAAAATGAATTACTTGAATGTCTTTAGCCTAAGAAGTGTTTGCATTTGATCTGTAATGTGGTGATTAACTGTGCTGACTTCATAGAACCTGCTGCTGTCACTGTTTAAATGGACCGATAGGCTGCCAAGATAATCTGTAAACATTTCTGTTGAGTGGTGGCACTCTGCGCTAATTAGTGTGCTGGATGCAAGATTAGGCCTGGTAATTAATTGATTAGACGTCTTGGGACATGGGTATATCAGTTCAATCTAGACACAGCACAGCATACTGGGCTAGCACATCCTTTAAAGAAATCCACGCCCTGACTACACGCTGGAAAATGAGGACTGCTGCGCACCAGGTTCTACCTCTCCGTTTTCCGTCTTCCCCTTCTTGTTTGAAGTCAGGTGTTTGGTGTGGCATATGTCAGCGTCTTACCTGGCTAGGTATCCCGGCGTCCCTGCTGTGCTGGGAGTCAGCCAAGCGATGTCAATTAGCCGTAAGCCAATGCCGTGACGCGCCTGGCCTGTAGCTTTGCTACTGTATCAGGTTCTGACCCCTGCAGAGCAGGCGCATCTACGCGCCACCGGTCGGGACGGGCGACACCGTTTACATGGCCTCAACAGGCTCATGTTCAGGCGTCTTTCTGATGCACAGCGATAAATGCACACACACACACACACACACACACACACACACACACACACACACACACACTACATACGAGCAAGAAAGGCGAGCCAGAGCCTACAGCTCCAGTTGCTCTCCCGCTACCATCATCCGCATGGCGCCCCTGACACACCACTGTCTTGTTTACTCGCCATTCAACTCTCTTTCACATCTACATTGTTTCTCTCGGCAAATGTCTTTTGTCTGGTGATATTTATATATCTATATTCCGGAGCGTTGCCAATGATTTGCCAGTGAGTGTGATTATTGTGTCAACTGTTGATCCTCTTTAGAAAGAATAAAGAATAAATGAATAAATGGAGCAGAAATCTGTTGCAGCAAGCAGTAGGAGCAGTAGATCTTATTTTATTCTTTTATACATAAACTATATAACTTATTCGCATATTTCTGTTTCATAAAAGTAATTTAATGAGATATACCATGTGGTCAAATTAATTATTATATTAATTATGTTTTTAAGTTCAAGTGCAATAATAAATCTTTCCAACCCTCTCTTTGGAAAAGACTAGTGGAGTCTATGGAGCACCTGAGACTGCTCTGTTTTTTTGATCATCCTTACAAGTTTAGTGTGCAGAGGTCTGACACTGTAGAGACAGCAAACAATGGATTATGTCTTTGTAAACATCTTAAACATGCATAAGCCTGTTTGTTTGTTTGTTTATATTGTTGCATGCTGTCACATATAGGCACATGTGCTTGTGTATCTATATGTTGGTGTGACAGCGAGTTCAGTCAAAAGGTTGCATTTTGAACACAAGCCGCCCTTGACCTTGTCTCCCGATCAATGGAGGCTTACCTCCAGTACAATCCAACAGGTTGTGGGGTGTGTGCCGTATCAATGCCACAGGAGCAAAAGAAAGAAAATCTCCTTAATTCTTAGGCATTGTTCTCCTAATCCCCCCTGTCCATCACAGATCAGTAAGTGTTTCTATTCTGGCCGTCCATCAGGGAGTAAGGAGGCAACTTTCATCTCAGATCAGGTAACGCAGTCTGAGGTGGGGCTGGTTGACAGGCAATGAGGAATGCCTAAACTGGAGGGTTATTTATCCATGACAGGGAACACCCTTGGGACTTCCTACAGCCTTCCCCACAAGACAGCACCTCTCTGTTGCCTACCCTGCTTGTCAGGTATACTAGCCCACTGCTAGAGAGAGAGAGAGAGAGAATGCTAAGGACAGATGCTTGTCTTCAGCTATCCAGTTTTAAAAGGACACTACATAACTTGTTTTGTTAGTTCACTCCATAACTTTTAGTTTGTTTTCCAGGCCCTTGCTCAAGGTCCTCTTGACCCAACGATGTGTTATTGTGGTGAAGAAAACATGTGAAATTGGATTGATCAATAAGAAATTCTAAGTCATGCAAACATAAAAGGACATACTAGATATTGTCCACCACGCTCAGCCAGAAACAAGACAACAGATGTGGATGCATCCATTGGGCAGCCTGGAAGCAAAACCATGCATTCTCTTGACCGTGGTAGTTTGAGGCTTATTGACAACACTGTGGCAATTCACTCCTCAAGCACAGAATTGCATGAAGCCAAAATGCACACCATTGTTCAAACTCTTAGATTCAAGCAGTAACGAACAGCAGAAAAATGTCAATAAAACATAAAAAAAATATGTTTCTGATTTACATTCTGGTCACTGAAAATAACAAGCCAAGCCTTCTTATGAATCCACATGGAGCATAAAGACTTTGCTACACGTCAAATATCAGATGTCTGCTTCTCTCAGGCTGTCTTATGACTTACAGAAGTGTGTAAGCAAACTTGTTTTGTTAGTTCACTCCATAACTTTTAGTTTGTTTTTCAGGCCCTTGCTCAAGGTCGTCTTGACCCAACGACGTGTTATTGTGGTGAAGAAAGCATATGAAATTGGATTGATCAATAAGGAAGTGTGCAGAAGTGTGCAAGCAAATCCCACTCACAACCAGAAAAGCTGACCTTGGTCGTGCCATGTTGAGAAGTTCTTAACCAAACTTTTCAGTGGAACATTTCAACCTTTCTCTAACTCTACAAATGCTATTCCAACTCAAGGCATTGTTCTTCACACAGCACTGATTAATGCCAGTCCCACAGTCCAGGACATCTCCTAGTCTTCAAACACCCTTACTGTCCACATTTTCTGTTATAAACAAAGCACAAAGTGAATGCAAGTAAAAGATTATGAGTCTTTTTGTTCGCCTCAGAAAAAAAAAAAATTTAGCATTTGTTTCAAATAATACCCACTAAGTACTTGAGGAAACAAGATCTCAAGGATGGCAGGCTATATAAAGGTATGATAGACAAGGCCTACTTTTGTCCAAGACTATTCTCATTAAACAAGGAGCATAGATATGAGAAGCAAAACATCCTCTAATGCCATCTGTCCTGAAAATACAAATGTAATGCGCCAGAGACCTGCACCCGCCCGCACGCGCACAGTAGGCTGCAGCACCACACCCGCCCGTTCACCCGTGCATATATTAACAAGATAATAATAAAGTTAAATCCGCACCCGCCCGGGTTTGTTAAGGTCCCACCCGTTACCCACCCGTGCCGTGATAAATCACACACAGATGAAAAGCATTTCAATTGAAGCACTTTATTTTTTCCATACAGTAGAAAAGAGTCCGTTGAACACAAAATAAAATCAGATAGGCTATCGATAGATTGTCTGCCGAAATGTAATTTAACCAAAGGTACTGTGTACGAGAAGTATATCATCCACAGCCCCACAAACAAATCGCGGAAGAAAACCCCTTCTCACTTGCGCTCTATGTGGGGATTGAGAACAGGCTGCACTCCGTGGGGTCATTGGCTGGAGAAGGTCTTGGATTCAGCTGCTACCCGCCCGCATATCCTACGGTAAAATTCCAGAACATTCAGTTTCAGCAATTTTGTGCGGGTACCCATCCCGGTGCAGGACCCTGTAATGCGCTATACTGACACCCTGACCTCCCCATTGAAGATGCTTCTGCTTTGTAGATTACAATAGCCTACGAGTGAACATATCGGGTGGGGGGTTACATGTGCTCTGCAAATTCTCGTCATCCAAACTTCATGGAACTTCTGTCATGGTTGACATTTCGGGAAAAGGAAAGTGGGGAGAGAATTTGGAGGGATGGGGTATTGGTGTGTGGGTGTGGGTGGATGTGGGTGTGGGGTGTGTGTGTGTGTGGAGGGGCAAGGAGCACCCACACTCATCTTACACCTGGTAACTAAAAAACTAAAATCACTAATTACGAGCAATTACCCCTCCAACACCCCAAGACACACACAGCTTTTCCCCAGAGGCTAGAATTCTGTGTCTAATAAGAGAGTGAGGGAGTTAGATTGAGTGACAGAGAGAGAGGAAGAGAGATTCCGTGGCAACTTTGTTCGTGTGTATGTGTGTGTGTGTGTGTTCTGAAGAGGATCCCTTCAGTGAGAGGAAGTCGTGGAGCGAGGGGTGAGGGCAGAGGGAGGTGGGGGTCGGGGTGAGACATCTGCTCGAGCTTTAGCGGAGACAGTGCCAAGACCACCAGGCCAGGTGCAGGTCTAGGGACGCCCTGGAGAAAGCGCTGGCCCAACCAGATCCTCGATTCTTTTCAGCAGAGTAAACACACGCTTACAATCACCTGTTTCTTTGTCTAACCGCCACAAAGCCTGAATCCCAGGAAGAGACATGCAGCTGGCCCTGGTGTATGTATGTGTGTGTGTGTGTGTGTGTGTGTGTGTGTGTGTGTGCGTGCTGGTTATTATCCGAGTTACCTGGCTGTACAGTATTTGTAAACAGGCATGAACTTAAAGTAACATAAGAATTAGGCTTAGGCGATTCTCATAATGATGGCATTTGTTTCGTGTATGACTAAACCGAGTTCTAGTATCCCACAACCAACCAAAGACAGAGGTCCCGCATGCAAGGTGATTATTCTGCAGCAGGACTTTTAGGACTGGGGAGAACGCAGTAACAATCGCCCCTGCTGTTTTGCCCAAGTTCGAGCCCGCTGACCTCGCTTAATTGGCCGTGTAATGATGTCGACCTGGGGAGGCCCGCGTGAGAGCTGTCCCAGTTCCCACAGACGCGCGGACATTGCCAATCTAGCCTCGCGCTGAAAGACAGGCTGGGAAGAAAAGCGACACCGCACAATGCGTCCTCGCGCGGGTGGAGTATTTCACCGGCTAATTAGGCGCGCCCCGTTACCATAGACACACGGAGCCCAGCAGGCCTGCTGTGGGGAAAACCGGTAGGTAGTCAAATTCTCACTGACATTGATTAACGTATTGTTCCCATGTTTATTATTTGGGCAACCTTTGTGCGCCACCTCCATGACAGCTTGGCAAATGTTTTTCCCCACGGACGAATATTAGAGGCCTGTGGAAGATTATTTTGCAGCCGTTAGCCTAATGTTTAAGGTGATGGTATTTCATTAATGGTGGGGTAACAGGCAAAGCATAACGCATCAGGTCTGTCACTTCAGCCTGATAATTACAGGCGATATTACTGCTGCTCAGACCTGCAGCTGAAAATGGTCACCTAAGTAAGTCTTCTACTTAACAGGGCATTGCTGTAAAAAAAAAAAAGTTTACATATCCAGAGGACGTTATGATTTCCATACCGTCATTATGTTCTAGGCCTATGAATTTGGAGCTGTTTAATGATTCAAGAATTAAGTGCATTGTCACTAGTCCTTCAACAGAAACTTTTGGACGTTGAGCTACAGGCCTAATTAGGGCAGGGCGTAAACATAGTTAAATAGATCCTGTTGTAATCCCGTACTCAATTTAGGGGATTCATTTTGTAGAACGTCGCCCTCTGGCTGTGGAAATAGAGCCTTGGTTACTTGTATCCTATACATCCTTACTCAGAGACCGTCAACCTAGATGACATAATTACACGCGATCGAGTCTATCCGTAAAATGAGACCTCATAGAAAACAATAGGCAGTGTTTGTGTAGAAGAATGATATCTGAGATTATATGGCACAGATCATACAAATGGTAGGCTGATTGCAGCAGGCCTCTCACAGCTGTCCTACAGCAGAAAAAATTGTGACTTCAGAGAAGGTCAGTGGTGTTACATTAACATGAACATGGCATTACATACATGAATAGTATCACTATTTACTGTAAGAGATTTTGACTCAAGAATATGTAGGCTCATCACTTTCGAAAACATCATTTAATAGGTAGGTTTTCTTTCAACATTTTTGACTCAGCAGGGAGCCATGGTGACAGATGGAATGCCTGGACAAGTCAGGTGACAGTGACATCCACATCCCTCAGCAACTATCAGAAAACAAAAAGGGGAACAAAGCTGTTGGCTTTACCACTGTTAGCACGAGGTTATCTTATTCTTTCATTAAAAAAAAAAAAAAAAAATATATATATATATTTATGGACTGTCAGTAATGTTTTAATTTCAGGTTTCTTTTTGATTTGATATTTACTGACAGATTTCCATCTACTTTAGAACAGTTGGCAGTTGAAAGACACACCACCATACTGAGAAAAAATTGCACTTAACCTTTGGTTTCCCAAATAGAAATAGATGGCTCCCATGACCAGCACCTCCACAAAAGACTCTTTACTGCCCCATCTAAACAAAAGCAAAGCAGAGAGCAATCAAATTCACTCACAGGGCCTCACCACAGTGGACCGACACATTCTCACTTATTTATTTCAAACACGTGTTTCTAATTGTACAAATAATTGCCATTCTGCCTTTCAACTGGAGTCATTTTCTGTTCTGACACGATGTATAAAATTATCTTGTGTCGTAACTCACCATAAAATGTATGTCTTTTTTCTGCAACTCTTTTATTCACATTCACAGGAGTAAATGAAAACAGTTTGGCCCCCTGGCTCATGGAAGCCATTCAAGGTTTGGAAATGGGAACGTCTAATTGGATTAAGACAGTCATGATTCTAATAAAGTGCCTGAGATACTGGCGGAGTCGCCTCCGGTGAGAGGTATTTTAAAGAGCGTTGTTATGGGTTTGTATCTCTCTCTATACCCTATTTCACCCCTCCACACAGACAAGTTGTAATTATCTCTACCGGCTTGTGTTTCAACAGCCTCCCCTGCAGCATTCATTTGATCCTGTTAAAATAACATGTATGACGTGCTAATAATTCCGTTTTGGTACTACTGCTACTGCTGCTGCTGTTGTGGATAGACACTGTGTTGAAACGCTACATTGCAGTTCATCTTAGCTGTAGACAATAAGCTGAGGGAGGGAAAACTACTAAAAGTCCAGTGTCTTGTGTGCTGTGAAGATTCCCTCTGAGTACGGCACTGGTCAGATAGGATCAGGGAGATGTTAGTGAAGTCATGTCAAGCTGCGAGATTGAATTTCTGCACAATTGACTCGATTAAAATGAAGGTCTGTGTGGGGTGCAGTTCTCTGTGCACCCCCCCACCCCCTTTTCATTCAGGTGGCCAAAGACACACACTGGAGCACTGGATCAACACCTGTCTCTCACTTGTTCATCCTGCATGTGTCTGACTGTATCAATCAAACATGTCCCCTTCAGTCAAGGATATTGATGCACAGAACTAACCACATTGCAAAGTCTGTCTCTGACAACAAATGTCATAATAGGCCTATTAGTTAAGGTTTAGCAAATTAACTAAAGAATAGTGCCAGGACACTCACATGGGCACTTTTTGGTCGTAAATAATTTAGATAAGATTTCAGACAAGCAACAGCTGTCGAGTTGAGCAGTTAAGTGCCAGTTTTGTTATGCCTTGATCAAGGCTCCCAAAACTATTCACCACTGCAATCAAAATACAGTCCTCCAAATTGCCTTTATTCATGGCAGTAACACCATGTTACACTGCCTGCGTTCAGTAGTGAATGTAGACCTGGAGTTAGGGTTTCACATTTAAAAAAACAAAAACAAAAATGGAAACACTTGTGTTTACTGATCCATTAAAATTTGCCCTACAGTAAAAAATAATTGGGCACTCCAGCAGACAAAGGAATAAAAAAGTGTAATGATTCATAAACAATCTCGGCAAATAACAGCAATTTCTCAACTAATGGAGAGATTTCACAGCCGAGCGCCTCTGCACATTGTCCATTCAACATGTTCACAGGCAGCATGGTTTCGTTATTGTACTTTCCAAGAGGACCCCCCTAAATTCCATCACCCCACAGACAAGGACCACATGCTTATTATGATTAATTGCAATTATGACTTTAATTCACACAAATGGTAAATCATAACTCTGGGCTGGCATCTGACCCAGAGAGTATGTTTACAACAAGGCTATGCAATACAAGAGAGAGTATTACTGAAAGCTTGATATCAACCGAGAATGGCTTGAACTTTCTATTGCAGGGCTTTGCATGGTATAACCCCCCCACTCCCACCCATATAACACCCCACCACCCCATCGTGTTGAGATTAAACGTTTTAGTCTTTTATTTGAGTGGAGAGATGTCTTACTTCCATGCCTAGTAATTGTTTAAGTCATTTAAAGATGACTTCTTTTTCTTTTTTTGAAGTCCGTTTCAAGTCCACGTGAGCTGAAATTTACAAGGACAGCCATGACTGCGGTCAGTGCCCATACCCCAAGAGAGCTGCACACAAAAACCAAAGGATTATTTTCTGTCATCATTTTAAAGTACATTTCAAGTAGGCTACATTTTAAATGTACTATTGGACAAAGCTGGGCCTTTTTAACCTTGAGATCAGATAGGACTGTGAAGTGGGTGAGACAGAGAGAGAGAGAGAGAGAGAGAGAGAGTGTGTAATGGGGAAATGACTGTTGGGCAAGTCACTGTGGGGACTTGTACCTAAATGTGGTAGGTCTGAGGTTGACCCTTGTCATCTTTGAATGACATTTCGTTTCGAACCCAAATGTCTCCAAATGTGTTAATGAATGAACTAGCCTGACAGTGCTGCAGCTCACACTAAGATGACCTTCAAAATTTTGAAGCCGAGTTAAAGTGGATTGTAAGGGAAGTAATGTCTGTTGTCAGATGTAAATCAGTGCTTTGCTTTTGTCTGCTGTAAAACTTCACTCTAAATTTCATGCATGCATGTGTGTGTCTGTGTGTGTGTGTGTGTGTGTGCGAGCGAGTGTGTGTGATCATTACACGCCCACCTGTGGATTTCAATGCATTTCCATTTCAAGCTTCACTCCGCTTCCCCCTACCCAGCTCCTCTGTCATCTCCTCCTTATAATCTCGATCCTACGCGCCGCCATGGTTCTCCAGAGGAGCTTTGATCAACTGCTAGAGTGTAATTCAGCCAGCAGATTAAAGCAAAAGTAGTTGTCTTTGTCATGCACAGTGGTTGAGAGACTCTGATTGATTTCTGTCTCTCTCTTTCTCTCCCTGGGTCTGGCTCTCCAGCACCCCAAAGCATATATATATATATATATATATATTATATATATGTTATATATATATTTATATATATTTTAATTAATTAATTTATTTAGAGAATAAACCATTAAACATCTATAAGGGAAGGGAGTTTATAGTAGAGTAATGTAGTCATATACAGTATATGTAGACGGATTTGTCTTACACTTAGGCCTAGTACTTATCTTCGGTCTTGGATGCGTGTGTGCATGTGCGCGTTTGGTGACCAAGGTGTTTTGTAACGAAGGCCGTTTGAGGTGAAGTGTTGAGGTCAGGGTGATGTGTGTTGGAGCGTCTCTTTCCTACCCTGTCTCTGTATTGTGCTGAGGCTTGTCAACAGCGCGGGAGAACGGAAAACACAAATATGGAAGTTGGCAGCTCTCTCTCTCTCTCTCTCTCTGCACACACACACACTCACACACTTATTCTTAGCCCTCAGCCGAAGCCAAATCCCATCCGTCGTTGCCAGATTTCCATTTTCTGTAATCTTGGCTGAGATATTCTGACAGTGAAACTAAAATCCTGCCTTGGCTTGCTATTTGAACTACTTTAGGCTAAGGTAGTCACTATTTCTGAAGCCCTCTTGTTTTTGAGATGTGTTTTTTAAAAATGTTAGTCATAACCCAGTTACATAATAATTCACAAGTCAATATTTATGTAAGGTCACATTTGTTTGTGACATACATAACCAAAAAAAGAAAAAGAAAAAACTGATCAGTAAATTCAGCACTTCGTGTCACTATAAAGAGAATCACGTCGCCATCCTCTGGCCGTAAGGGCTTCCATCACTCTCTGGCAAGCGGCTTTACCACTGTAACATTTCGTTATTCTGAATCTCTGCATCAGTATTCCTACAACAGCCAACAGCAAGATACTGCGTGTAAGTGCAAATACCAGATGCAGCCCAGGGTTATTTTAACGTTGTTTATTACAAGCAAATATACAGTCCTTTGCCATTAATAACTACACAAAAGCTGGCAAAAATCCACATATATCTACAGATAACAATCTGTTAAAAACTGTATACAAAAGACCCCCAAACTGTACAGTAATATATATATAATATTTATATATTTATATTTATATATATATAACTACATATGCAATGCAGAGTGTACAGTAGTATACATACGTTTAACCAGATTTAAGTTAAGAGCAATATCATGACGTGTTGTGCCGATGTATTGGATAGAGTGAGAGACATTCTGCTCAAATGTCAAGGCTGGCGCGGAAACAGCTCTGCTATGAATCCAGGAAGCAGTACAGACAACAGACATTTATAGTAGTCTAGTATTTGGTCACACCTTTCTTTTTTTTTTTTCTTTAGGAGTCCTCCAAAGTGTCCCCCGTTTTCAGATTCGAATAAGCTATGAGTTTATCCCCCGTTACAAACAGTGCATGTCAAACGTGACTTAAAATAGAACTGAAAAACAAAGAAACGAAACAAAACAAAATAAACCCAGAGACAGCAGAACATTAAAGCTATCATTTATCAGTTCATGCTCTGCCAAAGTTACACATACACAGACATAGACTCCCCCCCCCCCCACCCCAGAGATAACTAATTTTGGTTACAAAACTGAAAATGAATACCCTAAAATAAATAAAGTAGGTCATGCTCTCTTTTTTCTCTTTTTTAAATCTGAATACAAAAAGTAGCAAAAGTTGATTCTCCGAAGTTATAGAAAATATCGCATTTCAGATAATTCTGTTGAGCAGACAGGACTCAGTAGAGTAAGTCAGGAGAGGACACTGCAGACATCAGCTAAAGCCCTGCAGTTGTTACACTCTTTTTGTGTGTAGCCAAGAGGCTTCACCATAGCAGCGACACACTCTCTGTGTCTTGCCACAGACGGCAACAGGTATACAACACAAGGTTTCCTGAACACTCTTCTGAGGATAAGTGTTTATTCTAACAATCCTCCAATGTTCCACAGTTTTGCCCTAGTAAGTTCTTCTACTGTCAAGAGCAAATACATTAGCCTGTTGTATTGTGTAAAAGAGGCGTTAGGGGTTGTGTTTTTCTGATACATTCAAAATACTGATGGTCATTCTCAGTAACACCGTAGGGATAGATCACTTAAAAGTTTGTACAGCTTCAATCTCTTCCAAACGGCCTCTCATGCCAAGAAAAAAATGAGCAGATTTTTATAAACACATTTCAAAGGAGAGAGAGAGAAAAAAAACAAAACCAAAAAGAAAAACAACATGCTCTAGATTAAGAAAACGACTGTAGTAGCAAGAAATCTGTGGCAAAACACAGAGATGTAACCTCCAAGTTGTGATAAATCGCTGATTACATTTCAAATAAATGACTTTACAATTACCTTACAATTGAGCAATATATATATATATATATATTATATATATATATATATAGGAATATTCTTATTCTGTTTCAAGTTTTGAGGCTGTGGCCATTACAGGGACCTTCCTGTAATGTTTCAGAGGGGATTCTATATTCAGTTTCCATTTGGGAGGCATGCCACGTCTTTAAGGAAAAACAGACATCAGACCCATTCACACCAAGAACAATAATTATAACCATAATGGTAAATAAATATCACATTAATTAATATAAAAGACAACATCCGCAACGACAACGACATGAGCTATGATTTTTAAAATGCCAAAAAGCCTGAAAGCCAATCAGAAACCATAACATTTTAGACATTACATTCTTTCACGTGAGAAGAAAACGTTCGTTATTGTCGGTCAGTGTGGACGTTAATATCGTACGGTAAAGTTACCCATAGTTCCTGGTGTGAACAGACCTTTACACAGATCACTGTGCAGGGCAAACTGATAATAAAGCTGGTTGACCACAGTGTTTTCATTCCACAGGGTTGAGGAGCATTCTCACAGTAAACATTAAAAACTCCATTTCGAGATGACCCCTCCCAGAAAAGTGAGTCATGGGTATCCACATTCATCTTCAGCACAGTTCCCCAGCTTTGGACTGTACAAGTTTTCGTCCTGGCAAGGTTTCCATTCATTCGTTTGTTCGATATTTGTAAACTTTACCACAGCGATATATTCCATAATAATAATAATAATAAACAAACAAACAAACAAAAACATTCCAGAGTAATGACTTTGATTGTGGTTCTCTTACAATGCACCCCCCCACCTGCAACAATAAGTAATGTCTCGCAGTCTAGTATGACCACACATTATGTAACTTGCAAAAGCCTACGTGAAAGACTACAGCTGATGCACTGCACTGCATACCCACCCGGGCCACACAACAGGAGACAGTCCTTATTAAACACAGGACGCTGGTGTGGCTGGATGCAGCTCTAAAGAGGGAGTGTGATGTATGACTGACAATGTGTGTGTGAGTGTGTGTGTGTGTGTGTGTGTGTGTGGGTTTGTGTGTATATGCTGAGAAAACAGCTCAAAGTGGACCTCAAGGCACCTACTGTCAAGCAGCTAAGAATCTTTACAAAGAATCGTAGTAACACCACAATAATAACATAACAACAACAACAATGCAATCGCCACCTAAACATTAGTCTCCATCTCTTTTTCCTTCCCTGCCATTATTACCAGTCGTGACTGGGGTGAGAGATCACAGGGAGAGAGAGCTGAGGGAGTCAGTGAGTGAATGAGTGAGTGAGTGAGTGAGTGACTGACTGAATGAATGAGTGAGGGAATGGGGTGAGTAGATGAATGAAGAACAAACGGAGAGGGAAGGAGGTAGACGGTGAGAACAAAAGAGGAGAAGATGCAGGAAGAAGCACGGCTGCACAACAACAAAATCAGCAAGAGCGAGGGCAGGAGGAGAGGAGAGGAGAGGAGGGGAGGGGAGAGGAGAGGCAGAGGAGAGGAGGAGAGGAGAGGAGAGAGGAGAGGCAGAGGAGAGAAGACAAAAACAAGAACAAACAATGATGAATGCATTTAGAAGGAAAACATGAAAACACGTCAATGAGCCGCAACACATTTTCAACAATGTGTGCTTCAGGGTTATTCACACACAAATGTGGAGAAAAAAAAACACTCTGGAGCGACACTCACACTCACTAGAGATTGATCTCTAAGCGTGAGAACTCACAAGATGACTCAAGGCTGAGGGACACCGTCACCCAGAGCACTGGGACCCAGGGCCAGCACCAGTCTCACCCTCAGAGGTCATCTGAGCCGGTTAGAGGCCAACTAAACTAGTCAGAGTTCTCCTACTGTACTACTGCTTGGCTTGTCTTAATATGCACATAATAACTAAGCCATTTAGGGGGAGATTCTCTCAACTATTCACAAACCGCACACGCTGAACGATAGATAAACACATCACTCCCAAATGTGATATTTGCATCTGCATACAACACCACTACAGTGTTTTTTCTCTCGAAGTGGCTTGTTGTGTATGTGGAGCCCTTCTGGGTGTGGCGACGGCCATGGGCCTCGTGATCTCTTGTCAGGCCCTTTAAGGCAGAACGGCTTGGGTCTTATAGTGCCAACACAGAGCTGATCCTTAACCATTCCATTCTTACTGTCTATATGTAAGGCAAAGAAACGTGTAAGAGAACGCTTTCTTTTCTCTCTCTCTATCTCTACTTTTAAACCTTTGGTTCTGTTGTGTGAGATTTTGGGAGGAGGTTAATGTCACATTAAGGCATAACAAAAGCTCTCATCTACACAACAACAAGTGTTGGGAATGACGGAGCCGATCAGTTGGGGGGCCTGTGGCTGCACATAGGAGGGATGCACAGACTAGACACACACACACACACACACACACACGTCATCTACATACACACAAAACACTGGGCACAGGTCTAGCAGGCTGAAGTCTGCTGTAATACCAACAGCGTGCACAAGAGGGCGCCGAACGGACCAATGACAGGAACGTTCAGTGTTTCTGTTTCAGCTGGGCGACACAGCACAAGATAACTGCTGTGAGAGCGCCCTCTTGTGCAGCCGAAGGGTTTTGCATTTCAGGAATGTGTCTCTATGTAGATGAGAGACAGCAGACTAGCTGAACACTTCCAACAGACACAGTAACTAGCGGTGAAGATAACAGAGACTACTGGTTTCATGATCAGAAAATAGTGTTTTGCAACACTAAAGAATAAGATATCGGGCCTTGATTGGACACAAAGTCCAAGAGAGTAGTCGCTGTTGCCTTGACAACAAAATTACGGCATTTGATTAAGGGAAGTACGCTTCGGACGCTCACTCACACACAAGTACAAACTACTGGATCCAGTGCTTAGGTACTGATCTACAGAGAAGCACTAGCGTTAGCACTGTCTGGGGCCTAGCAACTTACAATGAAAAAGCATAAGACGCTCTTGTCTTATGGTGTGTTCCTCGACATAAGGTTTGCGCAAAGGCAACACCAGTTTGTTCTATAAAATGAAAAAAGCAGAACAGAAAAAGACAAGAAGAAAGAGACAAAGGGAGTCAAGGATGGAGGGATGAGGGAAGGAGGAAAAAAAGAAAAGGAGAAGAGGAAGAAGAAAGAAAAAGCTCAGTCAGTTCAGGCACATGCAGTATAAAACTAGAACTGTTTCCATCTCACATGATAGTCAGATCACTTTCATATTCAATATGTAAAAAGATTCTCTCTGAGGCAGGCAGCCAATGACGATGCAGGATTACATACAGCCCACGTTTGCTTCAAGTAATGTCACATGAACACACAACGAGGTTAGGACAACGGAGCGAGACGAAGGAATGGGTGGCACTGACTCACACACACACACACACACACACACGCACGCACACACACACACACGATTGCTTAAAAAGCCTGGGAAGAGTCTCTGGTCACAAAACGCTTGTGACAGTGGAGCATGTGATCACGACCCCTTTCCCAGCTTCCAATCACTAAGGGCAAATGAGTGCATGTGTAGGGAAGGGCGTTCTGCATTCCTGACATAACAAGTGTGTGAGTATGTGTGTGTGTGTGTGTGTGTGTGTGTGTGTGTGTGTAAGGGAAGGAGGATGTGGTCCCTGGTCACTTTTTTTTTCTCTGTTTCTTCGTTCCCAGCTAAGGCCTCCATAAGACGGAGAATCCAGCCACTCATTGAGTGACTCTTCACTTACTGATACACTTATTTTAAAGCTCCCACAGGATACTCTCTTGAGTGTGTGTGTGTGTGTGTGTGTATGTGTCTGTATGTGTGTGTTCCATATGAGTGCTCTCATAGAAAGGCAATTATATGTCCTGCAGTCTGTGGATCTGAGTGGTTGGGTTGCGCTTAAGGTTGTGAGGATGAGTTGGTGATGATGAAGACACAGAGGAGACAGATCACAGGTTAGGTTGGGTTGGACAATATGTGTGTGTGTGTGTGTGTGTGTGTGTGTGTGTATGAGTGTGTGCACGCATGCGTATGCATTTGTGTCTGTGTGTGTACTGCATATATTAGTATGTGCACGTGTGTGTGTGTGTGTGTGTGTGTGTGTGTGTATGTAGAGGGAGAGGATGGTGGGGGAGGGGTGGTCAGACGGAGGTCTCAGGACCAGGGGCGCTGTAAGCATACGAAGCCCCCGAGAGGCGGGGACTGTCGCCGAAGCGCATGAAGGAGCTGAAGGTGCAGTAGTCAGGGCCCCCGCCCCCCCAGTGCGTGTACAGCAGTTTCTTTTTGGGGGGGGGGACTCAGACCTGCGAGGGGGGGGGTTCTGGCCGTCCGAGCGCTTCTGGCCGCGGGGCGGCGCGTGCAGAGAGGACAGGGGAGTGAACTCCGACAGGTGGCCGTGGTACAGCTTGTCAGCATTCTGCAAGGAAGAGAGAAGCCAGGTGAGACAAAACATACATCAAACACACACACACACACACACACACACACACACACATGATTACACTCGGAAAACCCACACACAATTTGGAGTGCATAATGAGACGCAATGCATTGACCCATCCACAGGCACAATAGCAGCCGATGCGAACCTTACCAACCAGACGGGGCTTTCAAATAGAGCTCACATTTCCAGTGTCTTTGGAAGCTCAGTCAGACTGAGGGGACCGACCTCCTTTTGGTGGTTCCTTTACCAATTCACAGCTAAGAGAAGCACTACTGTAATGAAGTACTGTAATTAAATACTGTAATTGAATGGCAGCCAAGTACTGAAAGTCTTGAGACACTATTTGGTGCCCATGTCTGATATCCCACGTCATATGGCAAGCACAGTGCAAACTGTTAAGATAGGCATCTTCCACATGCACACACACACACACACACACACACACACACACACACACACACACACACACACACACACACACACACTCACTCACTCACAAATGATCACAGTCTGAAAGCCCACACACAATTTCCAATCAGATGAATATGAGTGACAAAATAAGAACGTGTGTAATCATCTCATTCTTCCATACTGAGCAGGTGCATCTAACTGAGTAACTGTGTAAGTATGCAAAGGCCTACAAGTCTGCACAGACAAAGACTTGTCTTTGGTTGCTATTGGAAAGCAATATTTACATTTACACTTATCAAATGCTTGAATCCAAAGCAACTTACAGTGAACTTTGCCCACTATCAATTACATCAGGGCCAGTCTCCCCTTGAGCAACTTAGGGTTAAGTGCCTTGCTCAAGGGCACGATGGTAGCAGCCGGGATTCGAACCCACAACTTTCCAGGCTACTAGCATGCTAGCCCGGATTGGGCTACGTCTCCCCAGCCCTACAGGTCAGATTCATGGTGACTGAGAAACTCCTTTAGTTCAGAATGTGTGGCCTTGGTAGATGACCATCTAGACTCTTGGTAGATGACCATCTAGACTCTTGGTGGATGACCATCTAGAAGTTTTGTCTCGCATTACCACTTCCAAACGGTAGATGGCAGCATTTGTTCTTGCCAAGTCCTCCAACCATAATGATGACACTCCTACTGACTTAAGGTTTAGTGATATGATCATAGTCTATGAATTAAATGCTTCTGATCAAACCTAGTCATTGTGGCTTCTAATAACATTACTAGACACACACACATATACAGACACACACACACACACACACACACATGCAGATTGAATTGATTGAACGGTACCCCTCACCTGTTTGACAAAAAAAGTTTGTATCAAGCACAGCAATCAAAAGAACCACACCTTTATTCAGATAACCCACTGCACACCAACAACACCCACATTAGAACCCGTCCACACAGCACACACACCCCACGCCAGGCTGTTTACCCTGCGATGGCAGCGATGTTTACCATGCCAACGGTTAAGCCTCGGAGGAGGTCTGGGCTCCCTCGAGCAGAGAATCGTGACTAAACGTCACAACCCTTTCAAAGTATTTATCAGCTTCCTTCATTCTCTGTGGGTGAATACACACATACGCACACACACACACACACACACACACACATACGCACACACACACACACATACATACATACGCACACACACACAAGCACAGACACACACACTATAGAATCACATAATTGTCTGGGAAAAAAAATGAGCTGTTTTGGTCAGACATCTTAACGACATCTAACCACACCTGACACAGCCACACCAAGAGCCGAACCAGAAACTTCTGTGTCCCTGAAGAAGCAAGTGAGGGGGGTCTTGACACCCCCCAGTCACTGAAAACAGCCTTAAACACATGTTGAGTTTGCATTCAGCATCACTTCAGCCACACGGAGGACAATCATGCTGTAAATGCACACATAAACACACGCATGCCACAGCTCCTGGGATACACATGGCACACAGTGAGAGCACTATAAGTGGGTCAGCAAAGGATGCTGGGAAATATGCTGTGAAGACATACTAGTGATCCAGCACTTTGGGCCGTCGTCCGCCGTTTCGACTGGACTCACGATCAGTGCCAGGCATGCAGACACGTGCCTGATGTGCAGTCAGGCTGTGTGGAAAATATGCTTGATACAGGATGCAATGGATGATGTCTGCGTACCTCGCATCGACTATGAATCCTGTCAAGTTCTCTTACTATGGTTTCTGTTCTTTGTAAATAATCATTAGATTTAGATAATCACAGGGTCTCATCAAGGCTGGCACTTATTTTCTTATTTCAACATTACACATTACATCTTATAAATGATCCAACAATAATAAATGAAAATTGTAATAGAATCGTAAATATTCTATTATACTATTAAATAAATGATAAGAAATTAAAATAGTTAGAGAACCATAAATATTCGACTCTAAGATGAGTATGTCTTCACATGCAGTACATTTCCATGGATCCTGTGGAGACACACACACATGTACACATACACACAGGAACAGAAACATGCAGAGAGAGAGAGGAGGAGAGAGGAGGAGAGTGAAGCGGAATGGAACGAACGGAGCGACGCGGAGCAGAGTCGGTTTGGGGTAGGGGGATGGATCACCTCCTCTCCAGCTCAGAAACTGATGCTGCTGGAGGTCTGAGAGAGCATAAAGATGGTGGACTGTTCCGCTGTAAGGCACGCGCGCTTGGTCTGCAACCGGCACACACACACGGGAGCGTGCACGCCGCGAAACAGAGCCAGGCCGGGCCAGGTGTCGCCACGCAGACAGGTCACAGGTCAAAGGTAACACAGAAGGAGGAGCGAGGGGAGTTATCAGGCATCGGAAGCACAAAGAGAGGGAAGAGGAAAAGAGAAGAGAATAGTGAGGAGAGGTAAATAGAGAGGAGAATTGATGAGAGGAGAGGGGGGAGGAGAAGAGAGGGAAAGAGAGGAGAAGAGAGGAGAGGAGAGGGGGATAGAGGAGAGGAGAAGGAAGAAGGACAGAGGAGAGGGGAAGAGAATGGGAGGACAGAGGAGGAGAGGAGAGGAGGAGAGAAGGACAGAGGAGAAGGGAAGAGAGGAGAGGAGAATTGATGAAAGAACAAGAGATAAAGAGAAGCAAACAGAGGTAAAGAATACTAGAGCTGTTAAAGGGTTAACTGTTGGTCAGCTTAGTGGAGTACAATATCCATACTGTATATAAACCAACATGAGCAACTGTCAGATATCTACCTCAAGGACATGATTGGACTAAGTTTAATTACTGAGGAATTTGAGCGCTTTTCAGCACAGTTTACAGTTTAATTTCCATCAAACCAGTGCAAAGGTCATGCAAAATGCAAGCTTAATCAATAAGATTTCAAATTGTTTTCCTGTATACAGGAGAACAGATCAGAACAGAACAGAGCTACTTCTTTTCAAGGAGAAATGGGTGAAGCAGCACTGAAGGAAAAGAGGAAGGGGGAGAAAAAGAGGGGATTCATTTGTCAGGAAGGATAAACAAACGGGGCTTGTCCTCGGGGGAATATTTCATCTGAAAAACAAACAACTGTGAAAAAGCCGTTTGCTTTTAGTTTATTTTTCCCCTCGTTTCAAGGGCTCAGAACACAACCTGCAGGAATGAGAGCCATATGTGCTCAATTAGAGAGAAGGATGCAATGCCTCACACCAACCCACACACAATTCTAGAGGAAACAGAGCCATCGACACACACACACACACAAACACACACCACTTACTTCTAGGACACTGGGGACATATCCGTAACCAGCGTAAAGCTAAGTGCACATGCCACGAGAACTACAGTCAGTAGCTGATCATTTCAGAAGAATATATTAGGCATGTTAAGATGTACAGGTGTAAATTAACTTTAGGATATAATCCAGCTCAGTTATAAACTGTACACTGTAAGACAATATAACATGACCTATGACCGATGACCTTTGACATAATACAGTGAAACGCTAAGAACGCTAGCTAGAACACACTAAGAAAATGCTATCTGTTGTGACTGGGAGCTTGGTTAAGCTGAGGCAATATACAATGAGACTGGGCAGAAAGGGCTGGGTAATCCCTCCTGCTACGATGGCCTCCAGTCTGGGCCTCAAAGGAGAGCAGTGAGCAGTGTTGTGCTGGTGCTGACGGAGGTGGAGGTGGTGGTGCTCACCTGAATGCGCTCGGTGGTGGTGGGCCACAGGGCTCGACAGAGGACCTTCTTGACCACGTCAGGCAGCAGACTGACCATGATCAGCAGGATGATACTGAGCCAGGCAGGCCCACTGGATAGCATCTGCATGAACACGTAGTACATCCTCTGGTAGTTCAGGAAAGGCCTGCAGACACACACACACACACACACCAATAACAGCGATGTATAGAGCGAAGTATAGCGTTGTATATACCTTTCAACACTGATGCAACTGTTTCTAGAACATTCTGAAGAACATCCTGACTAATGTCAAAGCATCATTTTGGATAAAGCAAAACCAGTCCATCTTACACGAGTCTTACGAAAACCTTACACGAGTCTTACGAAAAAAACTTGAAAAAATGAATGACTTCTGTCGCTTCTCAAAAAATATAAACTTACCCAACAACATAACGGCCAAGACTGTGACAGAAGGGAGCCAGCAGAGCTATCTACTGTAGACACAGTTCAACTCACCAGATGATTCCTCCCCACAACAACGAGAAGATAACATAGAAGAGCAGCGATCCCCAAATGACAAAGTGGTTGATCCACGTCCAGTAATGTGTGTCAAGAGCGAGCTGGAAGTTCCAGGAAGAGGGAAAAGGACAAGAAACAGCAACAGAAAGAGTGACAAACAGTAAGATTAATATTCTGACTTTGGTGGTATAACAGCAAACAGATGACAGCACAGTAATACAGTATAAAGCTCATTTAATGTAACTTAATGTGGAGTTTTAATCTTTCGTTTTTTAGGGGTGTCTGCAAAATACCATGAACATGAAAAAAGCTAAATTATATTTTTCTCTGACAATGCAATCAAATTTTGTCACGCTAATAACTCTCGGTGAGTGAAACTGCGAGAGTGGGGAGAGAAAGAGAGAGAGAGAGACAGAGAGAGATGGAGGGAGGGAGAGAGAGAGAGGGAGGGAGGAGAGGGAGAGAGAGAGAGAGAGAAGGAAGGAGAGAGAAGAGAGAGGGGAGGGAGAGAGAGAACGAGAAAGAAAGAGAAGGAGAGATAGTTGAGACATGAGGACAGTGCAGAAAACAAGCCATCACATGCCATTAAATCACAGGCACAAGCTGTCACTGACGCTGAAAATGAAGAGTGCCTCTCCCTGAGTCTCTGTCAATAAAGAGCAGAGGACAGAGAGGCGTCGGGGCGGTTACCTTGAGCGTGACCGTAAATACCAGCACAGTGAAGACAAGAGTTCCGAACGTCCAGTTCCCAAACATCTGTGGGCAGAAGCAGGAGGGACATCAGCACTCGTCACAGGAAACACACACTGTCCGTATCTCACACACCTGTTAACAGCGCTTCAAATCTGTGTTTACTCAATAAAGGTCCTACAACACACTTGTTTTTGTTTTTTTTCTGAGCTTCACTGACCTACTTCTTAGGGAGACCACTAAAGAGAATTGTCTCCCTAAGATGGCTTCTCTTTTAGAAAGCCATAATGTTTTCAGCCCCCTTTTTCCCATAATTTGAGTGTAGGTGTTTAGCTCACATCGGGAGGGAGTTGGTTGCTAATGCTAAGCTGCTAAATTTATAAAATGACATAATGGATTGGCCGTGACCCTGACCCCTCTAGCGTCAATGTTGGTGTTGTTTTTAGCCCTGTAGTGGCCTTGCAGAATTGCAGCTCCATTGTGTGACACAGTGCCAGCCTGAATCAGATTGGCCCGCGCTCCAGAAGCCTCCTTTGTGTGCCCTGTACTAAAACCCACTGACAGTGGCCATTCTCGCTCGTTGCACAGCGACTGCAAAAACAGTGGGTCTAATTTGGAGCATGTGGTCTGTCATCATCCAAACGCTGTGTATTCAGCAGGGGTCGGGCAGTGTGTGTGGGTGTGTGGGTGTGTGGGTGTGTGGGGGGTGGGGTGAGAAGTGAGGGGGACCCAAACAGTCCATACTGTACCTTCAAGATATGTAGATGACAAATGAAAACATATGAAGGCCAGAAGAAAACATGGGAAGGAGCTGTGTCTACTGAGTGACTCATACACATTATGGTGTTGATATGACAGTGGCCATGGTGGAAAGAAATGGATTAAACTTATGACTCTAACATACTTACCCAGTGTTCTGTAAGTATTTTTTTTGTAGCATATGCAAGAGCAGAGGACACTTCATAACTCATACAGACTAGTCCATCTAATATCCTCCCTTAGGCAAATCCTAGACTAATCCGAAATACTTCAGTATTTGTAAAGTCAATTTCATTTTTTTTTTTTTTTTTAAGCTGCTATGTGGCATTTTTAAGTAATTATTTGTTTGAATCTTCTTGAACATAACTTTGCATTGTATTTAATACAGCATCCACATACACAGGAGAGCCAGGTGGGCGCTAGCTGGTTTGCATGCTAACCTCAGATTGAGGGAATCTGGACAACATTGCATTTTTTGACATTATGTTCATATTATGTTTGTTCTTTGCATTCTGTTGCTGTTTTGGGGCTATTTTTGGGTCAGCTTTGCCCTTAAAAGGTGCACTGTACCTTGTTTTCTACTGTTAAAATAGAATATATGCAACTTCAATTTAAAAAAAAAAATTAGATCAAATGCAATTTCAAAACCAAATTACAACCTAAAAAAAACAACACATGGCACCTTTAATTGGCGCATGTATTAATTACAATGTGTCTCATGTCGTGTTTTTTCACCATCTGTTGCAGTTTCATTTTTGGATGTTTTAATCTTAAAAAATGCCACCTTGTCCCTATAATTGGCACACATCTTCATTATGAGGCATTCTTCTATTCATTATGATGAGTTTTGTTGTCATTTGCCCTTGCAGTCGAACGGGTGATGGTGTCCTGCAGTGAACATGGAACCTAAAGGTGACTTGGTTACGGGTCATGGAACCGAGCCTCCGGGTGAGGTTTTAGCAACAACCGCCGCACGAGAAAAACACACACGCACACACACACAAACAACATGGAGTCCTAGATTACGATTACGTGTGCTACACAGAGATACAACAGGGGAGTGAGAGGAAGAAATGCAGACGTATGTTCTATCTAAGGAACAACGCGGTTCTTTAGCCTCGAGAACAGACAACACTATGTGCTAGTCAAGGTAATTGCGATGTGTATATGTGTGAATGTAGGTGTGTGTGTGTGTGTGTGTATGTGTGTGTGTTTTAGGGGGGAGGAGAGGTGTTACTGTTGGATACCTACATGAAATGACAGGTGGTTACGCAATGAGAATATGGAGGGGTAAGTTGTGGGGGGGGCGGGACAGTAAAAACTAAAAGCTCATAAACAGGGTGACAGACAGATAGGGACAGGCTTACCATCTGTGTGTTGGTGGTCATTAGCTGAGGAAAGGAAGAGAAGCATAAAAGAAAAAGCAAAGGAAAGGTAAGAGGAGAGAAAGAAGAGGAGGAAGAAGAAGAAGAAAAAGAAGAAGAAGAAGAGAGAAAGAGAAACAAAAAGAAAGGGGAAAAAAATGAAGAGGGCAAAAAATATATAAGAAATTAAATTAGGATGTTACCAGGGAAACTCAAAACCAAACCAGGCACAAGAGCCAATCAAAAAAGGTTAATATGACGTCCAAATCAAAACTCAAGGGCCACAGAAAGAGATGTCAGCAACCCAAACATGCTGTTGTGTCCCACCATGGGAATGGCCAAGTCCTTGCTCATGGAAACGTGTCAGCCTGAGTTAGCCACACACACACACACACACACACACACACACACACACACACACACACACACACACACACAGACAGACACACACACACGCACACAAACACCTTTAACCAGTCTCTAATCCAGTGCCAATCTCTCTGACACTCAAACACACACACACACTCAAACACACACACACACACACACACACACACACACACACACACACACACTATTTACAAGCTGTTGTTAATCTTGTTTTTTGAACACGTGCATGCATATCATTAACAGTAATTCCTGCAAACACACATACTCCCACACACACACACACACACACAAACACAGTATAGGGATACCATTTAACAATAACCACACACACACCACCCATCAGCAGCTACTGCAAGCAAGCACATTCACGCTTAAAGCTCTTCTTTGATGAGGAAATTATGGTCTGATCATAGCAGCACATGGTTTGTTTGTTTTTTAAAGAAAAACAACAACAAAAACAAACAAAGCAAAGGAAAGAAATTAATTCAGACATCTTTTTGTGCTGAGCCGTGACTGTGCTCACACACACACACACACACACACACACACACATACACACACAGGCAAGCATGCTCACCTGGCCATTGCTGGTGAAGGTGGTGTTGTCGAAAAGGAAGAAAGCACCAAAGAAGAAGACGATGGCGTCAAAGACTCCCAGGAAAGTCCAGTAGATGAAGATGGGCCACCGCAGGAGCGAGTTCTTGGCGATGTCTCTGTGAGGTGGACACACAAACAGACACACACACACACACACACACACGAGGATACATTATGACCTGCCTTCCACACCATCACAGATCTCAAGATCCCAAATTGCTCCCGGCAGGTGGCAGGTTGGCACCTTGCATGGCAGCCTCTGCCACCGGTGTGTGAATGGGTGAATGTTCACATCGTTATGAGGTTCACATCGTAAAGCACTTTGAGTGCTCTAAGAAGTAGAAAAGGGCTTTATAAATGCACTCCATTTACACACCACTCCAATGCCCAGCCTAAATATAAGGTTATAATTGGGCTGTTTTGCTAAGGCTGAGCTGAGCTGTTTTTTGATAAATAAAAGTTGAATATATTCTATTTTAACATCAAAGAATAAGGTACAATACCCCACTCATCCATTCTAAGTCCCCTTTAAGACATAATGTGGGCTAATGGCCCTTTTCCACTGACCGGTACCAGCTCGGTTTGGCTCAGCTCTACTTGCTTTTTTTGCTTTAAAATCTAAAAACTAAAATCTGGTACCCGGTACCAGATACCTGGTACCATTCTTGGTACCACCTTTGCCGAGGTTCCAAGCGAGCTGGACTGATACCACAGATCTAGAGCTATAGCAACCAGTTTAATGAAACGGTACTTTTATGCAGTGGAAAACGAAACATCCAAAACCAAACCGAGCAAAGTTAAGTCGAGTTGAGCGGATACCATTCAGTGGAAAACTGCCATACGATAAGTGGAAATTTGAGGAGCTGCTTCTTCTGGTAGATTCCTCCCAGGAAATCCATTCCGCAATACACACCACTCACGCTGTGTGTGTGCCCCGTGACGGAGAGCAGACATCAGATAGCCACCAGCCCACTTCAGAGTGCCTGATTCAGCGTCTCGCCGGACATGAGGGCTCCTTCTGAGGCCCAGACTGATGAGAGTTGGCTACCGCATAACTACGCCGCTATTGAATTAGCCCTGTTCCTCTCACTATCCCATTCAGAGAAATCAAGCTCCAAACGACCTGGAGTCTGGTCTAAACTAGTTTTGTTTTTCCCAAACAGACTCCAAACAGACTAATCAATCAGTGTGTGTGTGTGTGTGTGTGTGTGTATGAGCGTGTCTGTCGATTCGGGCAATCGTTTGTCTTGTGACTGGAGTCGGCCTCCAGTTTAGCATGCTGCTGCTTCACTCTGCTCTCTGTACTTCCTCTGAGGTGAACCCAATGTTATCTCACCGAAATGGAACAATATTATTTTCCAATTATGGCAGGGGCCATTTTGTGCTTATCGAACTAGTGCGCTCAGGAGATGAGGAGAGAAGCAGTTCAAGAGTAAATTACAGAAGGCCCATTATCTCGCATCACTGATCTGCAGGCTGCTCCAGACTTTTGGGCTCTATGTTGGCGATCCAGATGCAGGCCCAAATGTCTTTTTCTCCAGTGCAATCCACTAAAATACTTTTCTCTTTGAAAAATGGACCAGCTGAAAATGTGTTATTGGTATCACATCCAATGGAAATCATCTGAGTGAGGTTTAAAAAAAAAAAAAAAAAAAAAACGCTCACACTTCTGTTTCAATGGGACTACAACAAACAAACAAACAAACAAACACACACACACACACACCAGTGGTAGTTTAAATTAGGAGTGTGAGTGTGTGTGTGTGTTGTGGTTTAGGGGTGTGTGTCTGTGCAAAAAACCCTGAATCATTCTCCGAGAGGCTGTCAGACCAGTCTCTTACCTGCCGGAAGAGTTTTACCCACACGGCCACACCTGCACTCACCTGTAGAGGGAGGGGTCTTTCTTCAGGATGTCCATGTTAATGTGCTGCTCAATCAGACTGTACAGTAGGATAGGCAGTGAGGTGAAGCTGATATTGTATAGGGTCAGATAAGCTGTATCGTAGAGAGGCTGAGGGAGGGCAAGAGGATGGGGGGAGAGAGAGAGCGACACAGACAGACAGACAGACAGACAGACAGACAGACAGACATGGCACACAGGCAAGACAGACAGACAAACAAACAGACAGGAAGAAGATAAAGAACAGCCATCAGCCTCAGGCAAAAAAGCAGAACTAAATGACACATTCAAATCAGCGTCAATTGAATTAGGCGGAAGCACTCAGCGATGTGTCCAAATTAGGGCTTAACTTGACTGGAAGCTCCCAAGCTGAATACCAAGTAGTCAGTGAAGAGCTGGATGAAACTGGTAGCATTGCAACTGCTGTTAGCAACGCCTGACCCAAAACAACAACTAAAAGTCTTGCCCCCAAACACACCCCCTGCAGCTGGTGTGTGTGTGTGTGTGAGAGAGAGAGAGAGCGTGTGTGTGTGTGTGTGTGTGTGTGTGTCTGCGCTGGTGTGTCTGTCTCTTTGAGCGAGTATATGTGTGTGTGTTTGTGTGTGTGTGAGAGAGAGAGAGAGAGAGAGCGCGTGTGTGTGTGTCTCTGCGCTGGTGTGTGTGTCTCTTTGAGTGACTATGTGACTACGTGTGTGTGTGTGCGTGTGCGCATGCGCGCATGTGTTGCTATGCTGGTCTGGATGCGCGGCGTGTCCAAGAGCTTCCTCCTGATCTCTCTGAGAAGCCTGCTGACGTGTCTGGCCGCAGACAGAGCAGTTGTCATGTGTCAGCTTTAATTAGAGAGTGCCAAGACTCCCGGGCAGAAAAAAAACATCCCTTCAACTGCTGATCTCCAACCAGATTCCTCCCACACAAAGGCCACTATGAGTCAACACTGAACTGATCCGGCATCCGTTTCCCAAGACCATAGTTGCTGTCCAGTAAGCAATTTAATAAGTGGGTATTGGCAATGGGCAATTGCATTACAACCAACAATGTTGCTAACATGGTTAATTACTATGGTTTTGGGAAACGGACCCCTGGACTGCAGCTGGGAAGGGCTACTTTTAGAGACAGGGTCACAGCTGGAGGGGCTGCTTTCATCAATGCTGAGTGTCTCTTCCAGGCCGACTGACAGCCTGACAGACAGGTTGGCAATGAGCTGTCTATCACATTACCTGCTGGGAGAACCCACAGAAGAACTGGTACAGGAACTGGGGGAAGATGAAGCAGACATTCTACAGGAAGGAAAGAAAGAGAGAGAGAAAGAGAGAAAGAAAGAGACAGAGAGACAACAAGAGCGAGAGAGAGTCAGAGACAGAGAGAGAGAGAAAAAGACAACAACAACAAAAAAAAAAAACAATGATTTAGTCGTTTAGCGGTGGCACACTGAAAAGGGACTCTAGCATCCAGCCCTTCTGGGAAACAGGCTATAAATAACACCATCATCTCCCCATTGCACTAGCCAAAGACAGAGAGAGAGAGAGAGAGAGAGGGCAGGAGAGAAAGAAGAGAGGGTGAGAGAGAGAGAGAAAGAACGCAGGAGAAACAGAAGAGAGAGAGGGTGAAAAAGAGGACAGGAGAGAGGAGAGAGAGGGAGAGAGAAAGAAAAAGAGGGCAGGAGAGAGAGAAGGAGCACACTGACCTAATATTGTCAATGATGTGCGGTGCAATCTCTAGGTGGATGGCTATTCTGGCCCTGCTTAATATAGCAAAATGCTTATTTTTGTTTCCACAAGAGGGACATCCTACTCTATTATTACAGCATTGTGGTGATACACCTTCAATGCTACTACTTCCACACTACAGTGATAAGCAGGGACTGTCATTAATAATTAGTCCATCATTATATTGGTTCTTACATTATGCTGTCTACAGTCTAACCATGCTACCACCTAAAACTCGTCCTCATTTCACCACAGGGTTTTTCGTGGATCCCTTGCGGTTCCCGTGGGGACGGAGTTAATTATCCCTGACGTTCCCTCTCTAACTCCGCTGGGTGAGCTCACCTTGTAGAAGAAATACTGCACCAGCTCGGCGATTCTGATATAGTAGTAGTGTCCGTGGACCAGCAGCATCTTTTTCAGATGTTTGAACTTTGGGATTGCGTAGTCGCTGTTCCGCGCCGCTTGACGGCCCTCTTTGCCCATGACGCCTACGAGAGGAGACGAGAGAAAAAGAAAAAAGGGCATTCTGGGTCATATTTTGCTGACTTCTGGGTGTCTGGGTGGCGACCTCTGGGAGGAAGAATCTTATCAGTCTCTGACTCATACCGATTCACCTCAGAATGCAGGGCATTCTTGCAGACCACCGGACTCCACACAAGAAATATATTTAGAGGTCATGAGGAGGCTATTAGTCTCTTCATCGGCTTGTCTATTAGATAAGTCTGCTTTCCTGTTATGTATGTGGACAGCATTAACATTGAGACAAATACCTCCTATTAATTTAGATATTAATACTGTTGAATACTGATGATTTTTGACAGTTACACATAAGAAATATATTTTAAAAGCATGACTATGTTATGGGTTCATCCGTTTATCTACTAGAAAATTCTGCGCTCACATTATTCTATTTAGTATGCACTGATATTCAGAGAGCTGTGGATTTAGCCAATGGGTGACCTTATTGTGTTACTGTGCGTGGGAGGCGTGTGTAATGTTTATTCTTGGTGGCATGGTTGCTAGGTTTGTGTCCGATGCTTACCGATGCCCACATGGGCCTCGAGGATCATGCTGACATCATTTGCTCCGTCTCCGATGGCCAACGTGATCGGATGCTCTTTGGAGGCTTTAATCAGTTTCACGATCTGCAAAGGACAAAAATAGATCCCCATTTCAAAGAGGGTAGATACACATCATGGTTTTGATGAATTGCCTCTTTCCTTCGCCCCCGTGTCTCTACAACACGCCCTTCTGCTCATGACCACTTTCATCAACCCGGCCATCTACTGGAGCAACTTTTGTGCCCAATTAGGCATTAGTCACCAGTCTCCCATCCAAGGTCCTACTTGCCCAGGAGATGCGGGGAAACGAGTGAATGGAGAGACTAAGGGGAAAGGGGAAAGGGAAAAAGGAAGGAGGGGGTGTGCAGGAGTGCACGTGAGTGTGTGCAGGAGTGCACGTGAGTGTGTGCAGGTGTGTGTGTGTGTGTGCAGGTGTGTGTGTGAGTTGCTGGTTGGACTTTGCTGTCAATATGAAAAAGTAGGTGCTGAAGATAGAATAGTTCTTCTCAGCCCTATTAGGCCCTGGTTACACGTATCTCGATATTTTTATAAACTAATGTTTTTTTCATCCGTTTATTTTTTAAAATGCATTTTCACATATCCAGTGGAATCCAGAAAATATAGTGTTTTGAAAAATCTCCACTTTAGAGGCTGTTTTAAAAAATATCCGTTCGATGTGTCTTAAATGTGTAAACGAGAGGCCCAAACGGATTTATAAAAAAATCTAGACGTGTGTAAACAAAGCCTTAGTCTCAAAATCTTTCTCTATCTCTATCTCTATGTTCTCTCTCCCTCTCTCTCTTTCACATACACACACACACACCATGATGTTCAAAGCAGTTCCTTTTCCATTGTTTTCAGTGTAACTGGGGGGCTATGTTTTCCCAAGTAACCAACCAATTTATATTCCGGTGCTGTTCTATTCTATTTTGGGCTCTCTCCGAAATGACGTGGCAAAGAATGATAGTTCCACAAGTCTTGACTGTTCCAGCCAGCGTGTCCCACTCACCTCATGGCATACCAGTACAAATGGGCCAAGCAGGATCAAGCAGCCCTGCAGCCAATTTGCCCGCTGAAAGATTTCGCTTAACATTCAACATGGCAGGTTATTGTCACAGCTAGCGCTGGCCTGCTCGGTGTGTGTGGACTACATCATGACCAGTGTCCAATACAGATGCTGACTGTCCAAACCTTCAGACATGTAACAACTGGACCAGTCATTTGGCTTGTCGACTTGTCTGTCTGTCTGGCTGGCTAACTGGATGGACTTACATTTGGCAAAAGCCCACCCTAAAACATCACCAGACATTGCAAACTTTTTGACCAACAAAAAAGCCCCAATGCTCCCCCCGAATGCATTGCTTAAAAGGAAAAAGGCCGGAGTCTATCATCCCACAACCCTGTCCTTTGAGGCTGCTGAGTACTTCGCTTACCACCCGGTTAGAACTGATGCACATGGTGCTCATCTTTTCCGCCAAGCTCTCAAAACCCTTCACATATTTATGCCTAATGTTCCCCTACTCACTGTCACATTTATACACTTGATAGATAGATAGATAGATAGATAGATAGATAGATAGATAGATAGATAGATAGATAGATAGATAGTTATCTCACTAGTTTTACTCTAAAGGTTGCTTATGTTGCGTTAAGTTCAGCGTTGTTTTAAGATACACAAATGTAAAGAACTTGGGAGGTGCATGGCAGTGATGTGTGTACACTGGTGCACTTTTCAGTTTTACTCCCATGTCGCTTTAAGATACACAAAAATGGAAAGAACGTGGGCAGTGCATGGCAGCGATGTGTGTACACTGGTGCAGATGGCTGATGCACTTTGATGGCCTCATTAGCCTACTCTACTCTACTCTGCTCTAACGCACTTCCTGGGGCGGCTGCCACACCAGCAGGTGTTGTGTGGAGCGAGGGGGTTCTGTTGGTGCTGTGCTGTCAGGCTGCGTCTCTGTTTTAATTGGATAGAGGCCAAAAAGACAAAGGGCAGACAGCTAGAGGAGAAACTTTTTTCTGATCTGACAGGTTCCTTTTTACAGACTGTGGGCTCCCTGGCAGAACCTCAGGTCTGTGACCAATCACGTTACGAGTTTAGGAACACTAGTTCAACTGCAATTTCGTTCTTGTCACATTTTCTTGTTTTATTTTACTTTCTTTGCTATGAATTAAACTGTGTTAGCTAACTCAAATATTCCGAATGTGTCTTCTATTAAAATTATTAAATAATTATTAAATAATTAAGAATTTGTCTTCTATTAAAAACAAGTAAATACACAAAAAGCAGATACAAACATAAACAAAAAATGTGCCTCATTAGGGCATATTTTAATTTGTATACTAAATTTAAGTTGTTTGTACTCAAAAAAAAAAAATCACATTAGGTCTTTCAATGACCCAATCAGCAGCAGTCATTGTTTGTAAAAGGCTCTTCAATGGAGCTTTACTGTCAGTCATTGTATAAAGTCACCCGCAATGTCAGATCAGGTCAGTTTTCAGCTGGCTGGAACTTAATGAGTGAGATTGGTCTGATGGGTCTGATGGATCTACTCAAGCAAATGAAACCTGAGCTCTAAGATGATTCTCGGCTTCTATACTGAGCTTTTAACGGAGTGTAAATATCAATGTATGTGTGTGTGTGTGTGTGTGTGTGTGTGTGTGTGTGTGTGTGTGTGTGAGGAGGGTGAGATACGAGACCTGAGCTTTCTGCAGGGGAGCCATGCGGCAGCAGAGAACGGCGCTGCAGTTGCGGCAGATCTCCAGGAAGATCTCCTTGTAGTTACCACCGCTGCCCTCCTGCGTCGGCTTCATCACCGCTGACAGTGTCGCCCCATCGATGATCAGACCATAGTCCTGGAACTCATTGGACAGACTGCCAGGACACACACACACACACACACACACACACACACACACACACACAAATACAGACAGAGGCACGTACACATGCACGCACAGGCACGCACGCGGACACACTCACACACACACACACACACACACACACACACACACACACACACACACATCCATGAAAACAAACATGTGATTAAAGCATGGTCAAACCAATCAAACAGTATTTGCATCAAGAGCATCCAAACCAATGAAGAGTGTCTCTGTACATTCCATGTCACAACATATAGACGCTTCTATGTGCTGTAACATGTCGAGAGAGCCGTATGCATTATTTATTGTGTTAGTGACAGTTCAGTGGATATGGGTCTCTCAGCCATCTGGGCATACCATACATATGCATCCATATGCATCCATATGCATGCATGTGTCTTACATGCCTTATGGCCAATGTATGTGCGTGTGTGTTTCAACATCAACACTGAGAATTGTGCTTCACAGCTCTCACGCATACATCCTGTGCTGGTTCCTGCAAGGCCATATTGTGTATTGTGTAATATGTGCACATGCATTTGAGTGTGTGTGTGTGTGTTTTGTTATTAAGGTGTGTATGAGTGTGTATATCTATAAAAATGTTATCAATGTGTATATGCATGTGTATGTATATAAGTATGTGATTAATGTGTGTGTCTGTAAGTGTGTGTGTGTATGTGAATGTCTTGAAGTATGTGATTAACATGTGTGAGTGTATGTGTGTGTGTGTATGTAAATGTCTTGAAGTATGTGATTAATGTGTGTGTCTATAAGTGTGTGTATGTGTATCTGAATGTCCTGAAGTATGTGATTAATGTGTGTGTGTGTGCGTGCACGCACCCTGAGAAGGTGTCGCGCGTCATGCCTCCGTGTTGGCGGAGGACGGTGCGGCTGAGGTCGTGCAGCACGTCGTGGAGGCTCTGCTCCTCCGTGCGTTTGGTGGTGAGCTCCAGGATCTGCGTGCTGCGGCGGAACAGCTTGCTGGCGTAGCACGTGGCCGCCGCCGTCTCCATCTTGTCGCCCGTCAGCACCCACACCTTCATGCCTGCCTTGTGCAGTGACTCGATGGTGTCCGCCGCCTTGTCCTGGAGCCTGGAGGAGAGGTCGGAGGTCAAAAGGCATAGGTCACTCTGGGCAGCCACAGTAGCGCAAATGGCTTCCGCATCCATGATACATGGATGTAAGTGCCTATGGAGACCCAGTTCAAATCTGACCGGCTCACATCTCCCCCTTCCACTAGATCTGGTATCTTTTGACTCTTTCCTGTCTAATCTGCATGGAGGCATAAAGGCCATGCAACCCCTAGGCCTAGCATTCTAGTAGCTCTGAGACAACAACTATGCAATTACATCATCAGATCACTCTACTAGACTTGGGTGTGTCCCTCTCTGCCTAGGCTAGAGTGGAATTGTAAAACAATCCAGTATTCCAAGAACAGATTCACACATCTGATCACTGAAATGCACACACACGCACGCACACACACACACTCTTTTTCTTTTTTGTTGGACTGGAGTACTGGGCAGCTCGAGCTGGCTGGAGCTGTGAGAGTATCTGATTCTGGATCAGCGGTTATATATATATATATATATATATATATATATATATATATATATATCTCATTGTTCCCCACAGGGTGTCCAGCCTCAAAGCGCTGCTGCCAGGACACAGTAAACAAATAGGGGACAATCACAAGCACAATAATAGTCTGCTGCTTGGCCAGACATCTACAGCAAACACAGGCAGCAGCAGGGACAACAAACATACTGTACTCAGCTGATTATGTCTCTCTCAGTCTCACACACATACTCACTTACTCTCTCTCAGTCTCACACACTCACACACGCACTCACTCACTCTCTCTCAGTCTCACACACTCACACAAACAAAGGCAGCAGCGGGGACAACATACAAACATACATACTGTACTCAGCTGGTTATGTAATCAACGTAATTCTACACGTCTCATGAACACAGCGGAAGCGTCTACTTGTGAATTACAGTATTTCTGTGATTATGCTGTACACACATGCTTAGAAGCATGGACATTTTACAGTGATCTGGTCCATAACAGACTGATTCATTTAACATTACTAGTCACTGTGACCTGATAGAGGAAGTCACTGCAGTAAATTGTATGGGTGTTACATAGCTTGTAAGAACGAAAGACTGGGAGATAGGGAGTGTGTGTGTGTGTGTGTGTGTGTGTGTGTGTCTGTAAGAGAGAGAGAGAGAGAGAGTGTAAGTGTAAGTATATGTAAATGTGTGTGTGTGTGTCTGTAAGAGAGAGAGTGTGAGTGTGAATATATGTGAGAGTGTGTGTGTGTGTCTTTATGTGTGTGTGTGAATGTGAGTGTGGGATGTGTGTGTATGTGTGTGTGTGTGAGTGTGAGAAACTAGGGGTGCAGTGGTGTGGGTAATTGGGCACCGGTGAAGGCCAATGTCACAGTGGCTAGCCATCTCTGTAATTGAGCAAAGATCCAGTTAAGAGCTACAGCTCACAGCGGCCCCTCTACACATGCCACAGCCAACATTAGTCTCACACACCCAACCACACACACACTCACTCTCTCTCTCTCAGTCTCACACGCTCACACACACACACACACTCACGCTCTCTCAGTCTCACACACCCAACCACACACTCACTCACTCACTCTTTCTGATTCTCACACACCCAACCACACACTCACTTACTCTCTCTCAGTCTCACACACCTAACCACACACTCATTCATTCACTCTCAGTCTTACACACGCACTCACTCACTCTGAGTCTCTCACATTCACACACGCATGCACACACCCATCCACACACTCATTCACTCTCTCTCAGTCTCACACACTCACACACGCACGCACACAACCAACCACACACTTACTCACTCTCTCTCAGTCTCACACACCCAACCACACACTCATTCACTCTCTCTGTCTCACACACGCACTCACTTACTCTCTCTCAGTCTCTCACACTCATTTCACACTCTCACACGATTTCAGAGCCGCCAGAACCAGGGCAGGTGGACATGTTACCTGCGGTGGAGTGTGTGTGTGTGTGTGTGTGTGTGTGTGTGAATGGGGGGGGGGGGTTGGACATGTTACCTGTCCTCCACGGCGGTGGCTCCCAGCAGGATGAAGTCGCGCTCGATGGCGTCGTAGGCCTCAGAGAGCTTTTTGTCACGGTCCTGCAGGGCCAGCTTGGCACTGCTCAGGAGATGACACACCTCCTCGTACTCCACGTGGCTTAGCTTCTTGTAGGCCACACACAGTGTTCGCAGACCCTCCTGTGAGAGAGCGAGGGGACAGGGAGAGAGAGCAGAGGGTTTGGAAAATTTCAGAACCCAAACCTTTTCTGTATCAGTGAGCCTCATTCATCTCCCTTGGCTTGTGCCTTCTCTCAG
>PYXC01002509.1:2062500-2075000 GCA_015244755.2 Tenualosa ilisha | reverse complement strand
ACGAGGGACCAGAGAGACAGAGAGAGAGAGAAAGAGAGAAAGAGAGTGAGAGTGTGTGTGTGTGTGTGTGTGTTTGTGTGTGTGTGTGTGTGTGTGTGAGGCAGATTCTGCTGCTGGTCCATCCCCATGACCAAGCGTATTTATGAGTATGTGTGTCTGTTTCCATGTGTGTGTGGGTGTGTGTGTGTGTGTGAGAGAGAGAGAGAGAGAGTGTATGTGTGTGTGTGTGTGTGTGTGTGTGTGTGTGTGTGAGGCAGATTCTGCTGCTGGTCCATCCCCATGACCAAAAGTATGTGTGTCTGTTTGCGTGTGTGTGTGTGTGTATGTGTGTGTGTGTGTGAGAGACAGAGAGAGTGGCTCCATCTTTCCAGCGTTCTAACTGCGTGAAAAGGGGCCATTTCATCTCCACCAGACCACGAGAACCAAAACTCCCCACGTCTTCAGCAGAAGGCATGAGGATGTCTACTGTCCAAAGGCTTCCCTTAGAGCAGTCCACAGGGGGCTACGCAAACTCTCTCCATAGGTCCCTCTCTCAATTCAATTCAGTTCAATTCAATTCAATTCAGTTCAATTCAGTTTAATTCAAGTAAGCTTTATTGGCCTGACAAATAGTTCATTGCATTGCCAATCCATAAGATCCAACCAATACAGTATGATAAACATACATGTATATGTCTCCATTACATTTGTACATGCAAACAAAATGGTGTGTGTGTGTGTCTGTCATGTGTGTGTCTGTGTCTGTGTCTTTCTCTCTCTCTTTATTTATCAGATTGACTCCAGGGCGGCCATGTTGCCAGCACTGATTCTAATAAGACTCTGAGGCCAATCATTTCCATTCATGCATCACTTCCTCCACTTCTTCCACCACACACACACACACACACACACACACACACAATAAACATTCAGCATAGTAATGACCTGTTGGAGTGTTTGTTCAATAACACCTCTATTATTACTTACTCAAGAGGCCAACCACACTACACTAGCGACAAGACTGGAAAGTAAACAGCTTCGACAAAAGGCAAACATAGATCCCCACATTATACCAACCATTCATCCATGTAGTGTGTGACTCACTGGACTTTATTATTTAGCGATATTTAAAACAACATGAAGCAGTTAAACCTCCACTGGCTGGGAAAGAGGCAAATGCAGCATGTAGAGGCTGGTTTTTGGCACGGGTCCACGGCGCCATACTCCAGCAGGTCTGTGAGTCTGAAGCACTCTGACACCGGAGAGGGAGCCCATGCGTGAGTGCACACGTTTCTATACACATGGCACCACCCCCCCATCCCCACATACATACACACATACACACACAGCCCCCTTACAGAACTGAACACTCAGAGCATTCATGCTCTGCATATTCTGAGGCGTGTCGTCCGAAAGTGCATTACTTTCTATGGGGTAGCGTAATGCTACGCTTTGTGTAACAGACATAAGAGAGTGTTCCCTCTCTCTGGCTGTATCCCAACACCCCCTCACCCCCAAATACCCCCCGCTCACAGAACCGAGCACTCATGCTCGGCATATTCTGCTGTGTGTCATCCGAAAGTGTACGACTTGGTAAGGTAAGTTGCTTTGCATAACAGACATACAAGACATACAAACCGTCCCTCCTACTCTGACGGTTTCAAATGGTAAAAACATTAATCAATGCTGGAACGTTCCATGTCGTTCCCAAACTACTTATGCTACATTAAGATAACATATGGAATGTTCTGAAAATCTTCTGGAAACAGCTAGGAAGCTAATACTTTCGAGAAATGGTTTATAGACACGTTCAAAAATACATTTACATTTACATTTACATTTAGGCATTCAGCAGACGCTTTTATCCAAAGCGACTTACAGAAGAGGATAACATTCAAGCTACAACACAATGAACTAACAAGGAGTGCATATTGCTAACATAGAATCTGCGCTGTTTTAAGTTGAAAGTGCAATAGTGTAACACCATGTAGAGAAATTAAATTATTAAGTGCATTCTCAATAAAATAAAAGCCAATAAAAGTGCATTCTCTACAAAATAAAAGCCATTTCTATCTTGTTACCAAACTACCTCTGCTGTGTGTGCGTCACATCAAACAACCATTAAGGAATGTTAAAATGGAAACCTAGCGGGGAGAGCTGTGACGCTAATACCAAAAGCTCTTGAAACTCTCTTGTCAACCAGCTGGGCACTAAGCCCAGTAAGCTGTAGCCATCAAGCTGGATATGACATACTGGGATCCATTACAGACAGCTCTATAGGGGTCACATAACTGCACTTGAGGGACACTGATGAGAGCTTAGCTGTATAGCCAGACCCTCTGAGGAACCTACCAGCGAGTCTGATCAGTTAATAACATTTCATCATAACGTCTGACAGAAAAGAGCTTCTCAAGGACAACGTTCATTCTTTTTTTTTTTTCATGTGACTGTGTTAGCCTGACAAGCCAGACTATACCATCAAAATTTACAGTCTGGTCATGACTGACAGACCAGGCTCAATCCAAGGGGCGGAATCAGCGGTTGTCTTTCAAACTGTCTCTGCACGCTGATAAGCTGATAAGCTACCGCTAGGGTATGTCCATAGGTCTAGGTGACTGTCTGAGGACTGAGCGATGTGACTGGTCTGACCAAACCTTGTAAGAAGACCTACTGAGGCCCTATGGCTCATGGCTAGACGTACCGGCTGAGCAAAACTATTTGCTACTGCTAGGTTACGTCTAGATTTCTAGGCTATGGTTTTGTGTGAGGCAGATGTTTCTTAGTATTCTGCATTAGTCATTTCTGTGATTCTGTATTTGTCTGCATTTGTCATTTGCACACTAGGCCAAATCCCCAACAACCACCTGACACTTCATTGTACGGCAATAAAGTGAGGGTAAGTCTGTGTCTGAGTCTGATCTGGAGACAGTTCATAACATTTCATAACATTCAGTTCATAACATCTGAGTGACTGTAACTGATTGGCACATGGGAAAAGGGCCTCCCAGTCCAAAGACAGACACAGACAGAAAGCAAAACATGCCCTAGGGTTATCCTGCCCAAAATATCCAGGCGGTCTGGCTGTAAAATTCTCCATGTCTAAGCACATGACACTTTACCCCCTTCCCTGGTCTTCAGCTGGTTTTATTGTTTGGTACTCGATAAAGGCTTAAGTGGAAATGCAGATATTTATCAATGTTTTGTCTTTTTCGGTCACAAACACACTGAAGCAAATCCCTCACAACTACCTAGGTGTGCAGCAATCAAGTACATGTGAATCTCAATCTGGCCACGAGACAAATGCTCATGTTCAACATTTAACTAATAGTCAAATGGGGAACGGGCTTCCCAGACAACGACACCGACAGGGAGCAACACGTACCCGCATGTGCCACCTGAGTCTCCGCAATCCCCTCAATGCCGAGCACCCTCCAGCCCTCCACACTGCCCCCCCCTTCCCTCCGCAGGAGAGTGGGGTAAGGGATTACATCTGAGGCAGCATCTTAAACGCTTACATAAGCTGGGAAATATTGCCAATTATCACTTCAGAGGCTATTTTTAACCACAGGCGGCAGACTGGGAGAGGAGAATAAAACCCCCCTTTAATACCGATTGTTCCGTCTTGGCCTCTCATTACCAGTGATCTAATACCGCTCATTTTGGATGAAGCAAGATATTGGTGAGAGTAAGCTTTTTAACGTGGTCGGGCTTCTAACATAAGGACATTTTCAGTGTCATCTACACGACATGAAACAAAGCTACAGATAGACCTATGCATAAGGCTTAATCACACACATTTTAATCTTTTTGACTGGCAAGTAATGCCTACTACATACAGTCGTTTCCACAAATATAAGATTGTACTATAGGGTATACACCTCAGATCAATAAATAAAAAAACAACACTGTGCACTGACTGTATCTGTGTATTACCACACCCATATGACAACGGCAGTTCAATAACCATTGCTTACCATAAATCAGAGTCAGATCTAATGATTTCATGAGAAAGTAGATTGAAGAAAAGAAATACATTCCCTACGTTTTCAGTATCCAACCTCATAGATGAGGAAATTCTAATATATCAATGTATTAACCTTGGTTAATAATCAGGAAATGACAGTAATATTATTCTGACACATCTATTCCCATGTGCGTTTCTGTACCGATGCCTCTCCGCTGCACCTTAGCTGTTTTTTATTTTATTTTGTATTTATTTTAAATTTTTCTTTAATTTTTTTTTATTTTATTTTAAAATTTTCTTTACTACACATTGTATTTCAGGCTGTATATTACACTTCATATCGTATATTTTGTTATTATGCTTCCTCTCCTCTTTGTACTGTTATTGTGTTTGTCCTACATGTCATGCTGTAACTGCAAGTGAGTTTCTTGGGATCAATAAAGCACATCCATCCATCCATCCATCTATCTATCTATCTATCTATCTATCTATCTTGTTTATCTTGTGCATTAAAGGAAGTGGGACACAATAACCATCATGCTTGCACTCAAAATCTCTATCACTCCACCAAGAACCTAGAGCCTGGTGAGGTGTGTGTGAAAGTGATCGGGCCTACTTCCACATAATGTGGCTATGAGTCAGGCCTGAGACGTTGTCTACCTGCGGGTGTGTGTGTGTCACTGGCGTAAGATGGAGAAGTTAAAGATTCATGAATATGAGTCACACACACAGTCATGTCTTTGTTTTCACACAGACACCATGCCTCCGTCTCATGAGTGAGTGTGTGTGTGTGTGTGCCTTTAAACAGAGAACAATCAAATGAAGTCACAGACACACCCTGCAACCAGAGAGCAACATGGGTCTGTCTTTCTGTCTCTCTCTCTATCTCTAACTCTCTCCATCTCCGTCTCCCTGTCTCTCTGCTCATCCACAGACTAGGCTAACTTTAACCACACACCTTGCCCTGATCTGCACTACTACATCTGGACCAAATCTACCTGGGAGACCTCAGCCAAACCTGCGCTGATCTTAGCCTGACCATACTGCTAAAGGTGACTGCTTCCATCATGCAAATACTTCACATAACTAGATTGTGAAGACTACATTCCTTACAGTAAGGAGCTGATCAGATTCAGCATAAGCGTCTAGGGGACACTGGCCCTGAAGTAGTTGACAGTTCACAAATGTAATCTCACATTTACATTTACGCATTTAGCAGATGCTTTTATCCAAAGCGACTTAGAATTTCTCATCTATCTATGAATTGTTCAGGGCCAGTCTACCCTAGAGCAATTTAGGGTTAAGTGCCTTGCTCAAGGACACAACAGTGGCAGCTGGGATTCGAACCCACAACTTTTCAGGCTTCTTGCACGCGAGCCAGGTTCCTTAACCACTACACTACCACCACCTTTGCTTGGATAAAAGCGTTTGCTAATAGTGTGAGTGTAAATGTAAAAGTATTTGGCCTCTGTTCCCCATGCCAGTCTCTCTCTGGCTCTTCCAGTCCTCCCCTGTGAAGCCCAGTATTCCCCATCCTTGCCCTGGTGTCTTTCTGAGTGTCCAGCTCCTCTGTGGCCTGAGGTTACCAAGCTTAAGGCCGCAGAGGCCCAACAGCTGGTCTGTCACTGCTGAGCCTCCATAATCTCACCCATAATCCTTTCTGCTTTGAGGACAGGCCACTACACTCACTCCACCTCTCTCACTCTCTCTCTCTCTATATGCTCTCTCTTTCTCTCTCTCTCTCTCATACACACATAAACAAGCCCTGGCCCTGATTGGTGTTGTTGTAACTGAAATGAGGGATCTGTCTCTTTAAGAAAATAAAAGCAAGATGGTTTTGCGTCAGCAGCGTCTCCACCCAAACACAACGGCCTTTTGTCACACACAGACAGACACACACACACACACACACAAAACACAACAGCCTTTGTCACACACAGACACACACACACACACAACCTAGGCCTACTTCCTTCCATTTGTCATTGCTAAACACACCTTTACAAATCATTTCAGCCACCTCAACAATCACTCCGGTACCTTGGCAGAATGCTGACGAAAAGAACTTGAGAAGAGAAGTGACAAACAACCCCCTCCATACACACACACACACGCACGCACACACACACACTAGACCTCTGGAGTAATTGGAGGTGGCAGTAAGCCTTTGGCAATGAATGAGATTGTGGAGCAAGAGCTTGACGCCCCACTTTTTTGCTGATAGATCTCATGGAGGGTTAATGCAGACACTCACACACACACGCACACAGAAACACACACATACACACATGCGAGCAAATGCATGCACACACACGCACACACACTATGTGAGGTATTATTACCCTCTCTAAAAAGACCCTCCGCGAGGCGAGTCGTGCTCCCTGGCATCCACAGGGAGCCCCTCACCAGGCCTCAGTCTGACTTAGATACCCTTCATCCATCATCAACCAGTTGGCTGAAAACTGAGCCGAGAGACGCTGAGCGGAGTGACGATCTCCCAGAGGGCCAGAACACCTCACAGGAGCCTACACAGACCACCCCTTCAGCCCACACGACTGCTCTCCGTCAGTCTCACTGCAACTTAGGACTGTGCAATTAACCGAATTTTGATTAGAATAATGTCGAATAATAACTTAATCGGGATCAAACTATAATTTTGTCACAATTCGATTTTTACCACAAGACCACCCATAGTCTGGGCTGTGGAATGACACCATACACACACCGTATGAAGGGAAATTCATGGAAGTTGTCAACATTAAAAAATGTTTTTTTAAGAGTTATATAAAAACATCATATTAAATAATCTCGATTTCAATGCTGATCAAAACAGTAGTAGTAGTATTTTATTTTTCCCAGTAGGGCAATTATTTTGCAAATAATCGTCATTTTTTGCTCCTCAGTAGAGCAGCTGTATTGCAGCTGAGGCCTCCTCTGAGTAGTGTTTACAGCCCCAGTGCTGAACCTTGTGATCAGGGCACATAAGATTGTGAACACGGCCGACAAAGTAGTCTAGCTAGGTTTGAATTGACACCTAACAGGTTTGCACCTGGCTAGCCTCCAGGAGAGCTCTTCTTCTTACAAGCTCACTTCGTTGCTGCTGGAATAGTGAACGTTTGACTCAAAATCCAAAACAACGGACCAAATACTGTCATACTACTTGGTGATATTGTGTAAAAAGCTTTCTGCTTGCTTTCTGGCAGAGTCTGTATTTCATTACACGCCTGTTCTAATGTGCTGACAAACAATTTGCATAGTGTGATTCCTGAATCAATCATAAGTCACTGGTGATGGCGCAGTTTGTTATGGTGTAATTAGAGTGGCTCCATCATCTCAGGGCCCTGCTGGAAGGCTATATTAGGTACAAAGGTCAGCATGTCACAGTAACCAGAGTCAAGTCAATCAGAACAAAAAAGAAACACACGTCATAATCACGTCCATACTGCGAGCACCTCTCACACTCTCTCTCTCACACACTCACACACACACAAAGATTTGCTCACTCTCTCTCTCTCTGTCTTCTTTCCCATCCTTCTTCTTTATAATACTAACACACACACACACACACACGCTCAGTCCTAAATGTACATTTCTCATGTTTTCCTTCATAATTCTCCAGTTTTGCTTCCTCTCTCAGCCAGAGAGTCCCCCTCTGTTTAGCTATCTATCTACACAGCCTGTTCCACTGCTGACCAGTGGTCACTGCTTCTTTGTCTGACTCCATAAATACGCTATTGTCTCCAAGCCAATCTCAGCAAACACACCACCAGAGACAAGACCAGGAGTACAGAATCCCCTCACACATCTACATTTGTGCATGTTTTCCTACAACAAAGACACGGGAGAACAATATGCAGATATACAATGCCTTCTATTTTTTTGATCTGTTCAAGACCTCCACAGCGAGAGAGCGAGCGAGGGGGGGAAAGATTACAGTGTTGGGGTCGTGCCAGATATGCCCTGACTGACGAGCTCAATGTGCCCACTGCTGCTTTCATCCTGCCGGCCTTCCGCCCGCCCGCCCACCCACGCACCACACCACCCCACCCCACCCCACCCCACCATCACTATCACTGAAATGCCTGTGACGAGCGTTTTTTTTTCCCCAGGGAAACAAAGCCTTTGCCTCACATACCTATCAGGCCATCAAAATCACATTTTCGCAATGTCAGTCTATTGTGCTGCATGTTGTAAAATATCCCTAAAGATTTTCACCATCAGTCTATTGTGCTGATGTCTGGAGTCTGTCATCCAATTGTGACCTGCCTGGAGACTATAGAGGTAAATCAGTCTGCAGCTTAAACTCTGGTGCAAGGCAATGGCAACGTTTATGTAAAAAATGTACATGGTCTCTGGTAAATAAAATAAAATAGAATATAGACAAATACCAGAGATTGAAATCTATGATGCCATATTTAACCTGGTGGCTCCATTCTGTGTCTACAAACAAAGAAACAGTGAGAAAGACAGAGGCCGAGAAACAGCATGTTGAAGAGAGCATCTTCATTTGTGTTCTATGGACTATCGCCTGTCACCGTCCCAGGCCAGCAGTTGCTGGGCTTGTCTGGGGTCTCTGAGTGCATTTTAAGGGCATTTCACAGATAAAGATGGGTCAAGCTGCCCCTACTGGATCAGTGGCCCGGCACTTTGAGGCCGTTTGGTGCTGAGATGAGAAGCTCAGACTGGGGATGTCGACGTCGTCGTCATCATCGTCAGCAGCAGCAGACGGACGGCAAGGCCTGCAGTCTCAGGTAGCGATGAGATTATCCACCTCACCCCCTCCCACCCCCCAGCTCCAAGCTCACCGGTGCAGAGCACAGCAGAGCAGAGAAGAGAGGAGAGGAGTGTGATCAGCTTACTGCCTTCTCCAGAGATCTGAGCCAAGGCATCCAGGTATGTGTGTCTGTGTGTGCGTTTATTTGTGCGTCTAAGCCAAGGAGCTAGTAACCCTAATACAAGCCACTTCTAACTCTCTTCCCTTGTAAATTATATTTTACAAGCAGCTGTCTGCATCTTCGAATCGCTAATTAATATTTCTGCAATGTGCTCTAGACTCTTTTATAATTCCATACAAACACCCGACAGTTTTGAAGTTACATGAAGTCCCGAGAGTCTCTCTGGAGGGGGAGGGGAGGGCGTCATGGAACATATTCATGTGCAACATGAAAGAACATCCCAGACCACAGAGTCATTTTACAGGAATCCAGTCCCACGTCAAACATCTATCCAAGTTCACGTCAACACAAACTATCTCAAAACAAAACCCGACACACGTGTGGTCACTCAGACTCAGACTCACGGGGTCACTTTCTCCGAAACAAGACAAAGCATATGGTGGTGGTGGTGGACAAATGTAAGGCTAAATGGATTTGTTCAGTTAAGCGATGACCTTCACTTCAGCTTGACTTAGTACAGCTTGTATTCGCAAGGCCACTAGCTTAATCCCAACATGACTGTTCTTTTGGGCCAAAGACCTTTAGTGCCATTCCTGTTACCGGCACCTGGACGCTCAAAACATTTACATTTATTTACATTTACGCATTTAGCAGACACTTTTTGTCACATACATTTGTCAACTATCAATTACATCAGAGACAGCCATCAGCGAAGGGCTTAGGGCTTGGGGGGGGGGGGGGTGATGGGTATAGGGGGATGACTGTATAGCCTAGTCTGGGAGAGAGCTGCTGTTTTCATGATGTGAAACCATGTATCAGAAGTGAATGAATGAAGAACAGGCTTGTTCATAATTCATGTTAGTGTCCCATCACAATACTTCCACCATTGGCTCTTCTTCTCCATCAACTGTCAGGCTAAAAGCTACTGCAATGGGTCTGTAAGCCATGAAAAATGTCTGAAAATTGATTAACTTTAAATGCTCTTTAGACAGTGCCTTTAAATGCTCTTTAGACAGTGCCGTGCGCCAAAAAGTCTTGTCTCTATTAAATCAAATCAAAGACTGCTTGTTAGTCTGATGGCAGGCTATTTGCACGTAACTCTACACCATCGCTATTCTGGGGTCTTTTATCAAACTTGGTGCTGGGTAAGGTTACTGGGCAAGAGCATATTTATAGACGAAGGAGGAAAATCAATGATGCATCTTAGCATTCGACCAAAGCGGCTGTTTTTCTGTCACGTCTGCTTAAGGGCAAGATTCAGCAACAACCTGTGCGCTAGCGTCCGTTAACCGGTTTATAAAAATAGCCTGTGCGCTAGTGTCCGTTAATCACTCTATAAAGACAGCCTTTGTTATAGTGTCCATTGACCGTTCTATAAAAATAGCCTGTGCGCTAGCGTCCGTTAACCACTCTATAAAGGCAGCCTTTGTTGTAGTGTCCATTGACCGCTCTATAAAAATAGCCTGTGCATTAGCGTCCGTTAACCGCTCTATAAAAATAGCCTGTGCGCTAGCATCCGTTAACCGCTCTATAAAAACTGCCTTTGTTTTAGCGTTCGTTAACCGCTCTATAAAAACAGCCTGTGCGCTAGTGTTTGTTAACCGTTCTATAAAAATAGCCTGTGTGCTAGCGTCCGTTAACCACTCTATAAAGGCAGCCTTTGTTGTAGTGTCCATTGACCGCTCTATAAAAATAGCCTGTGCACTAGCGTCTGTTAACCGCTCTATAAAAATAGCCTGTGCGCTAGCATCCGTTAACCGCTCTATAAAAACTGCCTTTGTTTTAGCGTTCGTTAACCGCTCTATAAAAACAGCCTGTGCGCTAGTGTTTGTTAACCGCTCTTTAAAAACAGCCTGTGCGCTAGTGTTTGTTAACTGCTCTATAAAAACAGCCTGTGCGCTGCATCCGTTAACTGCTCTTTAAAAACAGCCTCTGTCATAGCGTTTGTTAACCGCTCTATTAAAAAAAAAAATCACAAGGATGCATCCCGAGAACAACAACTGAGCTGAACATCAACAAAAAAAAAACGTTCAAACCAGACATCAAGCAGTGGGGCATCCCTTCGTTTAGTGTCAGTTACAGTTTAAGCATTCTTATTTCTAGAGGCCTGTGTTGTGTCGTCCTGACCGCCTACAATAGCATGGCATGCCCTTTACAAATCCAGAGACATGAAGCGCAAGCACGGAGGAGAGCAATGCTAGTAGTTAGCCTCAGGGCTAACTTACTCACCAGTCTCATCAGCCAGTGCTAACAGGAACATGTGACCCCCACCCCCCTCGCCCTGTTTGTCTCCCGACGTCCCCATCCCCCCACACTTACTCCTCCCCTACTCACAGTCATCTAATGCAGGAGGGCAACAGACAGACAGAGAGAGAGGGGGAGGGAGAGAGAGACAGGGGAACACAGGAGACAGTGAGAGTGGAGAAACAGAGAGGGAGAAAGAGAGAGAGATGGTGGGAAGGAGAGAGAGAGAGAGAGAGAGAGAGAGAGATAGGGGAATATAGAGACAGTGAGAGTGGAGAAACAGAGAGGGAGAAACAGAGACAGAGATGGTGGGAGAGAGAGAGAAGGAGAGAGAGTTGAAATGTTATTTCATGCCAAACACCCGTGGAAAGGCACCCAGGAGAGAAGGAAGCAGGAGATGAAAGAGAGAAGAGGGCCTGGAGAACAGCTCTGCCACATAACCAAAACCACATTAAATACGCCAGTCACTTCATGATAACAACACAGCCCCTATCATAATATTCCACTTTTCCTGTCAACAGCTGATGAATGGCAAGGCTACTCCTTTTAAAAATCCTATGGACCAACTGCATCAATATCACAATGCTGCTGAAATGTCACGTGTCAACACAACAGCAGCACAACAGCAGACAGGATGCCGCACAGGAGTCAGGAGGAGACGGTGTGGGGCAGGGAGGGGAGAGGTCCTAAGTGGGCTGGCAGACTGGCAGTCAGGCCAATGCACAGTGGCCTGGAGCCTTGATTTATCAATGTGACTAAATCAGGAAGAGCCAACACACGCAAATATACAGACACACACACACACACACACACAGACACATATCCGCAACCACACTCACACACACAGGGGCAGAGATTTTTTAACGAGCTGATAAGTGCTACACAGAGTAACATGCATAACTCACACGCTGATAAAACACATTCTCACTGCTGGGTCAGTCTGATAAGGGGGGCTATCTTTGCTGTCCACCAGCGGGGGTCTGCTCTTAAATAAGACTCTCCGTCAGTCAGAGAATGGCCTTTTGTGAGCCCCAGGCAGAGAGCAGGGTACTGTGTGTCTGTGTGCGACGTATGTGTTTGCATGCATGTGTGCTTTCATGTGCTCGTGTGAGTGTGAGTGTGTGTGTGTGCATGGGTTGTGAGGGAAATGGTTACATCAAAAAGACAACTGTCTCTAAGCCAAGCAAACATACCAGCCTTTAACGACGGCCAGGTAAAGTAAGTGTGTATACCGCATGTTGAAAAGCTTTGGCTTTTCAGAACTGTGGCAGTAATTATTAGCTATATCACTGTATCTACAAAAGCCATGATGTTCCAGTGTGTATCCGATTGTCTTTCAAGAGGCATGCAGACTGTGCAGCCATGATTGATTGATTATTGTTATTATTTATTGTTGTGGTTTGGGACAAATGACCGCC
>PYXC01002509.1:1980000-2060000 GCA_015244755.2 Tenualosa ilisha | reverse complement strand
TTCAATGACTGACCCTTACAGACCCTACTACTCTGTGTGTGTGTGTGTGTATATACACACCTGTGCAGTCGGGCAGGTACCCATCATTAAACTCATATTGAATGGCTTGTTTGTCTGTTTCTCCAAGTCACGTTAATTAACCTACTTGCCTAATGAGTCAGATGCAACACTAATGCGTCGCTCACACGCGCGCGCACACACACACACATACATACACACACACAAACACACACACAGCACGTGCACGCTCTTAAGAAGCCCTGAGGGTGACTGCCTGTGCGTGTGTGTGTGCGTACGCACAAATGCATGAAACCACATTTACTATGTACTTAATGAGCCGGTGGAAAAGCTCTCGGTCAGTACACTGGCCATTAGCGGCCGTCCACATGCACCACGGGTCACAGGTCTCATCGTCTTCTTTTTCCCTGTGACTTTCAACCAAGAGTTAAGTAAGTCTGTTCATCCCAGCAGTCCAGTCTAGTCCAGTCCAGTCCAGTCCAGCCCAGTCCAGTCCAGCCCAGTCCAGCCCAGTCCAGCCCGGCGCAGCCCAGCCGCCTCTGCGGCAACAGCACACATTACAAATCACAAAGAACTCGGCGCACTGGTAGCCGACGCCGACAGCCTAGAAAGAGATAATAATTACGGATGTTTAACAGCGAGGTCTCGTTCACGCTCGGCAGACTGCCTCCGCTCCGCAGGTGAGCAGAGGAGAGGTTGTAAAGGAGCAGGAGTAAAGTGTGTGTGTGTGTGTGTGTGTGGTGTGTGTGTGTGTATATATGTGGAATCGATGTTCCTCTCATAACTGCAAGCTTGCACTCGTGTTCTCGTCCTAATTGAAAAATGGAGGGGGAGGTTGGTAATTAACGGCCTGCGCAGGCCATATAACTCACCGTCGTCCCGGCTCTGACCTCGCCGGCAGGAGATCGTCCGCCGCACCAACAGCTACAGAAACAGCTACAGAGAGAAACTGCACCACTAACCACCTCTCAGCAGCACGGAGCAGAGGAAACATCTGCTTTATTAAGCCTATTGGAGCCTGGATTTAAAAGCCTGGTATCGTTCTGCCCCTGTCTGCTCTGCACACCTGCAGTAAGGAGGGAGAGGGGATCCGAGGCAGGGATGCGAAAGCAGGAGAGCTTTCATTTGGTTCTCTGGTTAATTTGGTTCTTTTGCGCTTTTCATTTCTCTCATTTAGGCCGCTGTATTTTCATTTTATTTTGTTATTTTTGTAACACACATTGAACTACTCCTGTGTGTGTCTGAAACACACCCCTCCTCTCAGCGCAGCCAAAAATAGTGCTATAAAAACTAGGGAAAGGCCGCTACGTCAAGGTCTATGTCTGTATGTCTTGTTGACTGTAAACAGAGTTATCAGAGCTTAAATAGTGTAACCTAATTAACAGGCCTTCAGCTCCAGCCTTATCAGAGGTAAAGCACTCCACACCACCCGTTCTGTCCCAGCTAATTGACAGTGCGGCTCAGCAACAACAATCAATTAGCCTGTCTGTGCATTTGCAGAAGCACAAGCAAGCCATGCCATGGGTTGTGTGTGTCTGTGTGTGTTTGTGTGTGTGTGTGTGTGTGTGTGTGTGTGTGTGTGTGGTGTCAAGTCTCTAAGGCCTTAAATTAGACTCGCTCTCTTTCTCCGAGGGCTGCGCAACGCCCTAAATAAACAGGTCCCGTGTCGCATGTCGTCCTCATGAAGAGTCTGGTTAGTTTAGGTTCCCATGTGGCAGACTAACTTCACATCATGCAAGACCAATTTATCCACAGCACGCACACACACACACACACACACACGCACATGCGCGCGCAACACATACACGCATAGGGCTGGGTATTGATGCAGATTTCCTAAATTTATTCAATTCTGACACAGAAAGTCAGGATTCAAATCAATTTGATTCAATTCCAAATCCAATATCATTTCTAGAGCCATTTTAGTTTCTAAACCAGGTAATGAAATGCCTAAGTGGAGCACTATTTCATAGTCAGTATGTTTACATCAGTGTTTCTCAACCTTTCATACATGGCAGTAACAAACTAAGTCATAATATTACTGTAGCACAGCCTACTTGTTTTTGAGGCGACGTGGCCCCTTTAAGACCGATGAATAATTAAATAAGCCTACGGGTGCAGCCAGTAGTGTACAGCGTACAGTGCCAGTAGTCTGTAGACTACAAACTACAAACTACAGACTACAGACTACAGACTGCAAACTACATACTGCAAACTACAAATTACAGACTGCAAACTACAGACTGCAAACTACAAACTACACTCTACAAACTACAGACTAAAAATGCTGCAACTCCTTGAACTGAAACAGCATCTTGCATTGGCTCTGTCAGGTGAAATGTTCAGCATCCTATAATGACGGTCGGAGTCTGGAAATTGAATAGGAATGGCATGCTGTCACCATCAGGTGAACAAAATCCTACACAAATGACTTTTAGTGAGATATGTGAAATGAGTTTATTTCATTTTCCCAGTTCAGGGAAATCCAGGCTACAGAGTCATGCCAACCAGCGCACAAGTGAACGCTTTTCATTTCAACAGAGAGTCATTCTCTAAAAGCCTGAACTGTACGCAGATCTTTGGTGTTTTGCTGTCTGCTTTGTCGAATGAAATAAACGTGGCTTAACCGCAACTCATCATGACCTAAACGTTGCATTATGATTATCTGCCACCGCCCCGGATGAGAAATGTTGGTTTACACCAAAGCCTACGCTGATTTGCAGACATCAAACTTTTAAAATACAAACAGCCATGCACCTTATGGATAACCCTAACATTGATTTCAATGGATCAGCCTCTGTTTTAATTGACCGGTCTCTCAGTGACACATCTCTTCCGCAGTTGTGAAAAAAGCAGATATATTAAGCGGACATACTCTAGACTCTCATACTCTAAAGATCGATCCCCGAAATGATGAATCAATAATGCATTTTTTTGAGCAAGAATCAATATTAACTGCCGAATAAATTTTTTGAACACAGCCATACACGTGCACACGTGCACACACACACACACACACACACACACACACACACCAACACAAACATTCACAAATCCTGCTTCCTGGAATACCACTGTACGCAGAAATGAGCTCCACTGTGTTAACTGCATTAAGGACACACACACAAGACCTTCTTGTAAAGCCAAGTGCTTTGCTTTCTACTGCATGTAATCATATTTCGTCCTCTCGCTGGCTTGCGGGTTCACTGTAAATCCTGCCATGGTAATTCATGCACATGCGAAAGTGATTTGTGTGTGTGTGTGTGTATTGATGGGGGGAGGAGGGGGGTGTAGGAGTGTTAGAATGCTGACACAAGCCTTGCTTACGATAAGCTCCCCGCCCCCCAACTCCACCCCTATTAATAATGCACTTACACACACACACACACACACACACACACACACACACACACACACACACTCACTCCTCCTTCTCCTCCTCAACTCCACCCCTATTAATAATGCACAGCTCTGCCTGTAGCGTGCACTCACAACACACACACACACACACACACACACACACACAGTATTCAATCAGTCAGATAGACTGTGTGCGCTGATCCGGCCTGTTCTTTAGGTTGCGCTTATGCGTGGATGTTATGTTACATCATCACCCAGCACACCTGCTTACAGCTGCGTTTCTACATCCTCAGTGGATATGAATGGTTGCCTGTCTGTTGAACGTTACAGTAACAGGTAGACAAACAGGTAGTGTACGGCTACTGTTTTTAACCTTTATTGAGGTACCGATTGCTTAGTCCTATGCAAATGGAGCTGCAGACAGGAAGGCGGCATACAAACAGAATGTGCCTTTAATGTTATCCAACACAATATTCGTGTTAAAATTGACTCACGCATTATTGTGTAATATATGTGTGTTGAGATAACACATCTCTGTGTAAAATCACCTGACACAATTTGAAAGTTGAAATGGCTCACATGTTGAATGTGTCAAATTTTACACAAATGTGTTGTCCCTGAACACACTTGCCACGTGTTAAAATTCTACACAGAATGTGGCATTTTCAACACATCTCTTTTTGCAATGTAGCCAAGAAGGCAGCACAGTCACAACTGACCAAGCCCTAGGCTGCAGTCGTTCGTAATCCTGGTTTGTAAAAACGATATAATGATCGCAAAAATTGCAATTTCAATCCCTTTCATTTATGCTGAAACTTATTTGGCTTTGATTCTGCAGTCAGTTCCAAACTATGCCCAACTACTCAGTACGTTAGTCAGTAACATGTGGTGCACTGGTCTGTGTGGTGACTTCCGAGTTCTTGCCACAATCTGGCTGCAATCTCAGCAAGATGGCGTCTTAATCTGAGACGTTCGGTGCCATGCGAGGGCTTCTGGTGGCCCGGTGGCCCCTGTGGCGGATTGAGGCTGTGTGAGGCTCAGGCTCGAGGCAGCTCCTCCGAGGTCCGCTGAGGCCTTCGCCTACTGCCACTCCACTTCGTCCGTCCATCCCATGAGGGACCTCGCGCTGCGACGCAGACGGAGGCTAAAGGCCAGTAATGTGATTTTAACGTTACACAACTCCTAATCCAGCTGGGCCATTTCCCCTTCAACCCTCACCACATACACACACACACACACAATTCACGTACTCTATTCTCTCTCCACTCTTAATGACATATAAACACACACCATCACACCGGCAACCAGAAAGGAACAATGTGTTTTATCGCTAAAGCCCCAGGGCACAGAGAGCATTTCATGTTCTTTACTGTAGGCCATGTATTTAAGATAATACCGTCTGCTGTTGCCGTCCTTTGCCCCAACATTCTCACAGTGACTCACAATCAATCTCAGCCATGCAAAAATGAATTTGCCGGTTTCACATCTGCATGCTACATGCTACACCTGCGGCTGTACCAGTTCTGCCCAACAAAAGGAAGCAGTAACTTGAATGTGAACTGATTCTCTCTCTCTCTCTCTCTCTCTCAGTTTCCGCCTCTTTAAATGCTAAGTGGGTCATCACCTGAGTTGCCCTTGCACCCAAGAGGACAGGTTATCCATTAAAGGACCTTATGGTGCAGACACTCTCACTGTGCCTGCAAGCTCACGGACCAATCACACATCTCCCTCCTGCTGAGCAGCGGTCAGTCTGGCCAATCCATACACACAAATGACTGTGTCTGTTTCCCAAATGGAACTACATACTGCATAGGGGATACAGAATCATACAGAACCAGGGAGGTGTCATTTTGTATCAAGAGAATGTGAGCTCAATTGACTACAATCATGCATTTTGCATTTACTAAAACAAAGGCCCTGTTTTGTAAAACTGAGTGCACAATTTGACATTACAGATAAAATATAACTTGTGTAAAAATTGTGTATGGTTGTGAAATGGTTCGGTGCCCTGAATATATTGCATCACAAGTCACACTGCACAGTACAACACTAGGACATAGTTAATAAAAATTATGTTTTCTAAAAATCTGAAAAACAATGTGATAATCACTTAAAAACAGATGATAATCACTTCAAACCAGACGATAATCACTTCAAACCAGATTTCTCAACAGGAAAGGGAGACGGCGTGTAGTTGTTGTCACTTGATATGGGGAAAAACAAAACTTGAAGGCTTGAAGGTCGTCTGACGTCTTTCTGCGAGAGCTCTCTTCCTCCTTTTGTGCGGTGAGGAAGAGAGCTCGGGTCACAGAGTTCCAGTGACAAGAACCCAGGCCTTTTCCTGTGCTTACCGATGAGCACTAGGAAATCCCCTCAACTGTCACTCTCCCACTAATTTCACTAGCTCTGTGTGTGTGTGTGTGTGTGTGTGTGTGTGTATATATATATGTGTGTGTGTGCGTGTGAGTGTGAGTGTGTGTGTGTGTGTGTGTGTGGAGGGGGTTGAGGGATGGTCCCTATTACAAATTACACCACTCTCTCTAACAACCCAACTCCCACAGTAGTTGGAACAACGCCTGTGTGGGAAACAGCTACACCCCAGTCCTCCATGTGTAATATTCCTTCATGTTAATTGCAACAGTAGAAAGTAAGAGTATAGGCCCAAATAAACTAGGCGAGTCAACATTGGAATTGCATGTACCTGGCATTACCTTCCTCCTAAACTACATACCTGTATTTGCATGTAACTTGTACTTGAAAACACACAAGCAACATGCTATACCTTGAATCCATTGCACCCTGACCCTCCACAGAGAGACGAAGGTGAAGATGAAGGTGAAGAGGTGTTCACAGAGCGGGGAACTATTGGAAATGAATGACAGTGTAGAGAGCACTAACCAGCTAACTTCTAAACGGCTTCATCATTTGATCATCAGCGCCATATCTGTTATCTCAGGGTTTCCGTTTCCGAAGATTCCATATGCATGTTTGAGGAAATAGCATTTTCAGGCATTGTTTTTGTTTTTACCGTTAAAAAGCTCAATAATCGGCTAGCTGTTAGCCTCTACCGTGTATGTCAACACGCACACATGGCAGACTAATGACACCTCTGGAACCAATAAGATTGCACAGGAAGACACAGTGAGCCTAGATCTCCGTGTCCACAGCCCCTTGGAGTCTCCTTGAGACTATATTATGTGCTTAATGTGTAGCGCTCTGTTGACCGGAAAGGTAGGGTTCACACAGGCGCACACACACACACACACACACGGCAGCAGAATGGTTACATACACAAGCCTAATTAACTCAACTCATTACATTCAATAGCAACTGCGGCCTGCAGGCCCTCAAAAGCGCTTTCCTCTTCATCCCACCCACGCCCATGATAATGTGGCTTCACGAGCTTTGTGATGCTCTGGCATGAATTATTAAGGGGCTGGGGAGGACGACCATGACTGCAGGGCAGGCGGGCAGGCAGACAGGCAGTCTGCACCACCATGGCTTCAGCTTCACTAATTCCATTCATGCAATAACTCTCGCCGCTGACAGATGTGAGTTTGTAGGCTATGGAGTGGGCCAGTTTTTATTTATTTATTTTTTTTCTTTTCTCGTCTTAATTGAGTGTCCCAGTACGGTCACAAAGCCATGATGACACCATCGTATGGAATGACAGCCAGCTAAGTCAATTACATTCAAGTATTCCTGGAAACAGCATTAAATCAAATCTCTTGTTCCCAGCTATAATATCAATAACATTCATTGGTGCAACTTGCAACTATTTCACAACATACTGTACATGTCTGTGCCTGTGTCTGTGTGTGTGTCTCTGAGGGTGGGGATGGGTAGTGTGTGTGTGTGTGTGTGTGTTTAAGATCTGAGGATCATATTCCTTTAGAGCACTTGACTCAGAGCACTGTTCTAACATGCAATCAGTCTTTTACTGCTTTAGACAACAGGAAGTGATGACCTGTCATCTAAGCATTCTAGATTCCACCTCCTGCCTATTTCCTCCATGCTTTCCACCTCCAGCACACACACACACATATACACACACACACACACACACACACTCACACTCACACACTCACACTCACACTCACACTCACACTCACACTCACACACTCACACACACACACTGGGTGGTGCTTTCCTGGCATTTACGGGGGTAGTTCACATTGATAGAGTCCTATTTACTTTCAGTGTGACTAACAGCTCTGGCGTTTAAGCGCTTGGGACAGAGAGGGAGGAGAGGGGGAGGAAAAAAAAAAAAAAAAAAACACAGCAAAGGACAGCGGCTGGCTGCCTGGCAGAGTCAGTCATGTGACCAGTCTTCTAGCAGATGGTGGAGAACAGGGTGGTGGTCAGCTGACCCTTCCTTGAAGGGATAATCGTCTTTAGAGAAGCAATGCTGCTAATTACTGAAGTCCTGGCTGCGAGGCAGAGCTGGACTGGACAGAAGGTGAAGGCGAGAGGTTAGAGACCTACAGGATGTAGCCACACAACACTCAAACTTCACTGAGCCAGGGACCCTTCACGGAACAGGAAATCTTCCCAGAACCCTTCATAATCGCAATACAGATTGAACCCTATAGGTTTATAGCCATTTGTTCTGTTAGATGTTTGTGACTTTTTCTCCACATAAGACAAACTCATATTTTGAAGCAAACTTTTCAGGAACCTCCAGGGACCCCACCCTAAAAACCAATGCACTAGACAACATACTTTGAACTGTGAGATATTCAGACGTAAACAGCCATGGTGAGACATGGTTGGAGAACCATGGTTGCTTCTAACCTAAACACTAGACATTCAAAGAGAAGAAGCTGTGAGACTGTGAGAAGATCTTGTCTGCGTATTAGTCTATATCTGAATACTGTTGCCTAGATATGAAGAGCAAAGGGAGATAAAACACTACAAAAGCTTGGTCTCACACATAGACACACACACATACACACACACACACACACAGTCTCTTAGCACTTAACATAAATCACTACTAGGCCTATTTATTTATTCATTTCTGAGGAACCAAAACAAAGCTTTTACTCTCTTATACAAGTATGATAAGAATGTAAAATCTTTGTTGCATTTCTCCACATCCCTAAATGCAGGTGCAAGCACTAAGATAAAGCATCCAAACATGCTGAACAAGCCTGGAAAGCCAAAAATACACTTAACAGCAGCTAAAAGAGTTTCTCTTGGACAAAAAAAGCACTCGAGAAGGAAAAAAAAGCTCACCTATAAAAAGACAAAAAAAAGAAGACAGAGTAAGAGAGAGAGAGAGAGAGAGACAGAGAGAGAGAGAGAGAGAAAGAGCATGGCCAGCTGCTCATTATCTACCAGTCAAACCTATAATCTGAGCATTGTTACTGAACAAGGCTTGTTTCTTGGCACTGTCCCTTTCTTGCAGTGTTTCTTTTCTGGAGAACATTAACAGAACACAAGATGTCATGATCATCATATCAGAACACGGAATTGGAATCGGAATAAGGAATGTCACTGCCCAGAAGCATTACTCAGGAAGTTGTCATCATCGGCTTCCCAGATTCAGAGAGCACACACAGGCAGGCCACTCTCTACCTCACAATCACCAAGGTTCCAGCCAGGCTCTAAGCTGTAGTAGAGGTCTTTGCATCCCTCCTATAGCGCACACAGAGGCAACGGTTAATGTCAGGGCCTGTCAAAATTGCAGCGGTGTGTGTGCAGGTGCAGGTTGCTCTGCGGGCTCCTGTGCGGCCGATTTAACGTGTTTAGTGCCTTGGTCATCAGCAGTGGCAGCTGTTGGTTGGAGCTGTAGTCAGTTCTCTGAAGTCAGCCCAGTTAGCACCCGCTATAACCCTCCTTCTGCCCCGTTCATCCACCAGCATGGAAACCTGAAGACTGGGGACGTGAGTGCATCCATCTACACAACATCTAGCTCTAACGACCACGACTGACGAGTCACTGGTTTTGTTTTACATAAAGCACACTGAACTGTCCCTGTGAATGAAGTGCACAATATAGTTAAATACGCTTCCTTCTACTTGCCCCTATCTGCATGCGAAGATGTCAATGGCTTTGTGGTCTTACAGCATACTTTTACTGCTGCACTGCAAGTCTGAATCAGCACCTGTGTGTGTGTGTGTGTGTGTGTGTGTGTGTGAGTGTGAGTGAGTGTATGTGTGTGGGTGGGTGAGTGTGAGTGTGAGTGTGTGTATGTGTGTGTGTGTGTGTGTGTGTGTGTGTGTGTCCTCTGAATAACTCCCAAATTTATTTTCCTTTTGATTCACAGCCTTTCTCGGCACCTCAGGGTGTGCCTACACAGTCCTGGCAGGGTGTCCGAGGGGCCGAGGCGGATTCGTTTGCACTTCAGAGAGTGTGAATGGGCCCTAACGGCAATGCGGCCATCTCCAAAAGTGTTTCACGCTGCCTGGACTTCACTGACTCAGCTGACTCTACGGCCGATACGGTGCCAAGTCCAAAATCCATTGCGTGCTGTAAATTTAAAATCACACAGGTCTTCATATAGATTACAACAAAGTATTCTCAGCCACTGGCTTAACTTCTAAGGCTAAATCCTAATGCAAACCCCAAGCTCTAAGCCCTGAACCCTCAAAGGTTTAACTGGCATGAACTAACTATGACTGGCTGATTCAATGCAGTTAAGTCCTCAAGTTTTCAGGGTTTAGGGTTAGAGAGAATTAGTGCCTATAAGTGCTAGGAAAGAGAGTGCATGTGTGTGTGTGTGTGTGTGTGTGTGTGTGTGTCTGTCTCAGGAAAAGGCAGCAAACATAGCCTAACAAAACATCTTAGTATCAGTTCTGCTTCTGAACATCTGTTCCGATAAAAACAGATATGATTCTAAAAACACTCTTCTATGTTGAGTCTTCCGTCGATTTTTGATCTGAACTTTCTTGGCAGCATTTAACTGCCTCTCACCACTACTTGCCAGAACCCGTCTAAATCAAACAGTGTTTTGAATGGGTTTCTCTCTCTCATACATCTCTCCATAACTCCCTGGTCCCAGAAAGGCTGATGTAGGCCCAGTAGTTGTAAAAATGATCCAGCTTTTTACAGTTTTGTATGAAGGAAGATTCTAGAAGCTTTTCAGATTCATTCTGGCAGATACAATAACATTCACCATTTACCCACCAGTGCTAGCCTTGCTATATCACCAAGATGGTAAGCCAAAGTAGCAAATTCAGCACTGGAAATGGTGCAGTCTATAGAAGCCTGTGACCTATAAGCTAGTTAGCTCTCTAGTCTTACAACAATTAATGATGTCTCATCATCAGCCCTCCAGTCTTACAGCTTGGGCACATGACTGATGAAACTGGGCCATTCCTTCCTGTGTCTCCAGAATCAGCATCATGTGACCTCTGCTTGCCCTCAGTGGTGCATTAACCATTGCAAAATGCAGCAGAACCCGACTAGCATGCTAGTTGCCTAAAACTCGTTGATTCAAATCACATAATTCAAACTTCAGAAGCAGACACTTACCTTCCACAACATAATGTCCTATCTCAACAGCACAATCATCTCTTGACTTGCCTCCTCACTATGACAAAATGTAGCTCCATACACACTGCAGAGATTGTCCAGGCCAATTCTCAATGATTTCGCTCCGGCACGTTTTCCACAGATTTGTTCCACTTTCTGCCTTTCCAGTCCTCCTTTTCTCCTTCTCCTGCTACTCTGAGCCGAGTCGGGTGAAAGTTGGGCAGCACTCTGAGCTCTCTATATCTGACTAGACCTCTATTCTAAAACCCCCCAACTCCTTTGTTGTCACATGACTCTCAACTGACTGTGTGATTCCAAGGAAAGAGAGGGGGGAAAAAAGAGTCAACGAGTAGGCTCGACTAGACAAAGTGTGAAACCTTATAAGTCCGGACGCAAGCGAAACATACACAAGGTGTAGGTTTCACTCTAAAAGGTGGATGTGATGTGATGGCTTGGGGGGAAAAAAAAAAGGAAACAGTTTGCTGGCTGATGACTTAAGTTTCTTCACTGTTTAGCAAGAGATGGTCCATTTCTGGTAATCAGTTTAAAAAAAAGGAGACAGAATGAGAGACAGTGTAGACAAGTGTGAAATCCAAACCCCCTGGACACAAATGGAATATATGCAATTGAAACAGGTATAGACCATCTCAAGTCTGAGTTGGATAGCTGTTTCTACAGGGCTTCCGTTTTAACATCCCATATGGTATCTTAACATAGGAAATTGAACGTTCAAGCATTGCTTTTGTTTACATCAATGAAATGGATAAGGTTTTGCGAGTGTGTGTGTGTTGTGGGGGGGGGGGGGGGGGGGGGGGGGGGGATTGTTGTTCTGCTGTCCCTCAGTTTAAAAAAGGAGACAGTGAAAGGTGAGTAGATGGACTGGGGAAATAAACAAACGGGGGAGGAAAGGAAGAAGACAGGGACTAATAGATGGCTGAGGTGGAAGAGATTGAAGTCTAATTCTCTGGCACAAACACATCTCACAATCCCCCTCAGTACGTGTGTGTGTGTACAATATGTGTGCGTGTGTGTGTGTGTCTGTATATGTATGTGTGTGTGTGTGTGTGTGTGTGTGTGTGTGAATCTTTGCCTGTTTATTTCAAGGTGACAGGACAGGAGCAGCCAAAGCTGGCAGTACTTGCACCGAAACATCAAACAGTTTTTCAGAGGTTGTCATTTTATGCCCCAGTTGCCTGGGTAGCAGCGCAAAGCCACACAGATCCTGATGACCGGGTCCAGCGTCACACTGGGCCAAGCTGGCATGCCTGCCCCCCCCCCCCCCATGTGGGGACACTGGCACATGAGGTACCACCCCTGCCCACATGCCCTTCAACGACCTCAGACATGAAGGAACTAGAGCGGCCCAAAATGCCCCTGTACACAAATTCAGTGTTTTGAATGTGACAGAACGTGTGCAAGAATAGTAGGCTAAATATATCTGTTTCTCTACAGCTGAATATATGAAATTTGAGTATTTAGTGTAATCATTTTGTATCATAAAAACACATGACATTTCATTGGTCTTATGGATGTGACAAAGTCTACTTTTCATCAAATTACCCTATTTAGGAAGTCTGTGTGTGTGTGTGTGTGTGTGTGTGTGTGTGTGTGTGTGTGTGTGTGTCACTGAGAGTACCAGGGGTACTCCAACTCTTCCCCTCAGTCACAAGTGATTTACAGTATCCATTACCGGGTGAAAAAAAGAGATGTGTATCCTCTTAGAAAGTGCCCTGTTTGTAGACGCTTAAAACAGAACTCAAAACCACTCACTGCCTCTTAGTAGACTCCCATTCATTTTCATTACACTGTAATGTCTGGGTGTCCGAGGCAAACTGAGGGACAATCACTGATGTTTCTATAGACTTATATCCAGTTGATAATAAAGCACATATAGGCTTTTTTAGAGACATAAGTTTAGTACGAGAATTTGTGAAAAATAGAAGAAAGATAGGGAGGGAGGGAGGGGGGGGAGAGAGAGAGGGAAAGATAGAAAGAGCAAGAGAGGGAGGGATGGATAGAGGGGAAAGAGGGAGAGAGGGAGAGAGAGAGAGAGAGAGAGAGAAAGAGAGAGAGGGAATGAAAGAAAGAGCAAGAGAAGGAGGGATGAATTGAAGGGAGGGAGAAAGAAAGAGAGAAAGAGAGGGAAAGCAAGAAAGAGAAATAAGGATGGATAGATGGAGAGAAAGGAGGAGAAAAAAACAAAGAAAGAAAGACACTTATTACAACAAATTAGTGAGCATGAGAGGTGCCCATCATGCTTGACTTCATCCACTCTCGCCATTTAGCAGACAAGCCCTCTTTGAGCAGGAGCATTACATCATGGTGTGTGTGTGTGTGTGTGTGCGTGTGTGACAACACGAGATGGGCCATCTCCATGAGATGCCATGCCACTGACCCCCTCCCCACCCCCCCGACCAAGCTTTCCCACTGGTCCCACCAAACGACACACTATTGCCATAAACGACAGTCAAGCGCCATTGGTTGACACTCTACAATCAGCCACACAGGAATGAGAGGCTCACGAGGCAGGACTGCCACAACAGATAGGCAACAGTGCCAATAAGTAGTGTGTGATAACAGATTCTGTGCACCGTTATGGCCACCCTAGATTGGTGACTTTGAGCTCAACTTGAAGCTGGTCTCACAGGCATGACGGCAGGCAGAGGCAGGTTCATATCAGGGCAGATGAGTGTTTCAGAATCTTTCGTGCCAACCGGCCTCGTTTAAAACTTAGTTAACTGGAATGGCTCTTGTGTGGAGCGCGGCCAGCAGGGCTAAAGTCAGATATCATTTTCTGTCGGCCATTAGGAGTTCTGCCCTCCTCAGCATTCTCTGCAAGAATTTCCTTTCTCTGACGAGGCCATAACCCAGAGTAGAACATTTCAGCATCACCACACACACACACACACACACACACACACACACACACACACACACACACACACACACACACATAATGGTACCGTAGCGCTTTACAGTGCTGAAACATTTACACAAACTCCTGCAATAACCCCTTCTGGTTCATTTAACTACATTTAGCATTAGCACATAAGATAAGCACACAGACACACACACCCACACACACCCACACACAATACACACACTGGTTCCGGTCACTGTAACAAAGACCTTTCATTTCATGTGGTTCCAGTTAGAGGTCAGACAAATTTCTATGTTTAATTTTATTCATATGTCACAGTGTTGAAAATATTGCACCATTGATCAAGTTGATTCGTTTCATTTATTTTATGTCGAGAAAAGAAGCTGTTAGTTGAAGGGAAAAGCCATTAGTCTTTGTGTGTGTTTCCTCTGGATACCACAGTAGAAAATATTGATCGGTGCAAGGACAGAAGCAATGCCGTTATACTAGAATAGTCTGACCTACAGGAGCTCAGTCAGGTAAACAGGGGTTAAGATCTGAGCCCATATTGTTTCATTAAGATATTAAGGTGTACAGAAGGAAAGAGTTCAGTCCAAACACAAAAGTACGCGCGCACACACACACACACACACACACATACACACACACACACACACACGTGTACACACAACCCTTCACACTTCTGTTTTTAGAATAGCATTCTGGATGAAGACAGACATGCAGGCTTGTCCTTTTCATGAGTCTCAAATGCAACAACAGTAAATAGCTGTCTCATATTTCAAAGCAATGGCCTTTTCAACACTGCAGGACATTAATCCCTTTAGAATGGCTAAAATGCTCTCTTGTTAAAAAAGAACAACTGTGCCAGTACTGCAACCTTTTACAAGGAGCAGCCTGCAAAGCACGCTATGGTGGTCGAGGTAAAAGCCGCTTCACCTGTGATTAATTATTAAACCTCCAATGCATAGGGCTTTCATCTTATTGAGTAGCTTTTTACAGGAAAAAAGTATCCTCATGTTAATTATTAAATAACAAAAAACAAAAGTTATTTCAGCCAATAAGATGCACTCTTAAAAAGAAACTCCAAAAGAAAAAATAACAAACACAATATGTAGGTTTGTGTCTTAAAACAAACAAATACACAAAACAAACAAACAGAAATACAGCCAAATTCCAGTAATTTGTGTTCTCTTTTGCAGCAGGCCCTCAAGAGAAGAACAGAAGATGAGATTAGCATCCTGGCTAAAGGAGGAGCGAGATTGCCTGTGGTCCCCTGGGAGATGAGAGAGGGGTAGAGATGCTACTTCCTGTCCAATCCCGCTGATTACTCAGCAGCTATGTGGTCAGTGACTGAGCGTGCCCAGTGGATCTCACTGTAACCTTCACAAACTAATAAACAGAAAAAAAATACACACTGTAGGGGTGGCTTGACCAATGACCATGTCATTAATAGCTGTGTGTGCATTTGTGTGTGTGTGTGTGTGCATCTGATTTCCCAAGACACTTCACACTCGGCAAAGGCCCTCCAAAATTACTGCCAGCAGAATCATCCTGTTCCACTCAAAGACCGGCCCTCTAATACAAATGCTGATTAACAGAATGGTTCCTATTACTACTCTAATCAGTGAAATAACAGAGCTGTCTGTCGTCAAAGTGGAAAAAGAGAGGTGTATGGACAGACAGAGAAGAGAAAAAAGAAAGAAAAAAAGGAAGAAAAAAAGAAAAAAAGAAAGAAACTAGAACACCAAGTCCAGTAACAGTGGAGAAATGGTGCACTCTTGTTCTTTCCTCTTGTCGCAGTGAATCACCACTCAACGCTCGCAGCTGGTGAAGACGAGCTGACAGCTCTGAAGCCCATGTATTGTGCTCAAACTGAGCTTTTCAAATGACAATTTCACATTTTCTGAATCAAAAGGAAAGCTTAGTTACATAAGAGGAAGATTTTACCAAATCCCAAACTGATGCATTCAGAGGAGCACAGAAATTATGGGAATGCTTTTTAGGAAACAGACTACTGTAGATACTGCAAGCATTTTTTCTTATTTTTTTTGTGTGTTAAATGCAAAGTGCATTTTTGTCTCTGACATTAAACATATCTGAGTGCTTGATATTTTTAACTAACATTTAAATTAAATAACAATGATTAAAAATTAAATGTGATAAACACTACATGTCCTTCCAAGGGAACTACATCCATTTCATCTTATATTGCCAAGATAAAGAGACTGCATCTTAAAACTAGAGACGTACGAGACACATGACAAGGCTGATGATGTTGGTCATCTTAAGGCAACTGAATTTAGTTACACATCAACATCCACTGTATCTCGCTGACTTCTCCCCTACTCCACAACAACAACAATAGCATTATGTCACGCTTCATTTCAAAAGGACTGTTTCATTTCACTGATAAAATAATCTCCTGGAATACGATACTCTGAATACTCCAATGATCATAAGCGAGAACACAATATAAATAAATAAAATGAACTTGGGCCTATTTGGACTGCAGTCTGGCAATGTCACAGGTAGCTGTGAGGACACTGTAATCATCAGGGGCAGGATTTGTGTGACCGCACTGACAGACTGAGCATCTTATGGCAATCTAACAAGCCCGTTGTCACTTCACAACCTGGCACTGCACACACAGCTGCAACTGTGGATCTATGACTACCACCAGCCACCAAGACACACACACACACACATACACAGTTATTTCTGTGATGAGCAGTGGATAAGATCAGTACATTGTCCAGGGCTCTGGGGCAAAAAGAGGGACACATTGCACAAAGATCACAGGGGGGTGTGGACATTTCACTAATCAAGAGGAACTGGGTTTTTACACTGGCCCCTCCTCACATTCAACATGACTACATAAACTAGCCGTGGGTTACTTGAACATGGGCTACATAGCCTACATGCAAGCGTCAGCAAGGTTGGTGTCACATAAAGTTATTGTGAGAAAAGTTGCGTCTTCACACATATATCACTAAACCTCAACACACAACAAAGGAGGTTGTGTGTTGGGCCTTCACAAGGGCAGACGGAAATCCATGACATGATTCACCAACCTTCAGCAGTACAGTTATGTGTTCATCTCTTAGTGAATTGTGAAAACATCTAATTTGCTTACAGCACATTTCCAAAGACGCAACATGTATTGACCTCAAGCAAACTAAAAAAAAACAAAACTGAAGCAGTAATGTGTATTAACCTCAGGTCAGTTTTTTAGGCAAACTTAAAAAACAAAATGGTGAAGCAACTGTAAACACCCGTGCGTTAATGTATTACCCTCAGTTAATGAGCTGAAAATTGCTGGTATATGCTTTAACTCCACCAGTTTATCGTGTTAATGTCCTAATCTGGCCTGCGTATCAAAATGTAGTCACATCGTTTTACTGGGCTGGAAGTTTTACTGGGCAAGTCAGGTTTGTGTGTTTTCCACAGACAGCTTTCATTGTCACAGAATTAATTTCAGTTTGATCCAGCCTGTGACGACTAAAGTGAAATAAAGGTTAACAATGGAGGCTTTGTACATCTCTGTTAATTAGAGAATTTACTGTCACATGCTAGGAAACGTAATGGCACAGGGGATGGGAGTCAGTTTGGGATGAACACAACAGCCACCAGACAGTGTTTCCATGCTCTGAAACATTCTATCGTCACCCATTGGATACCACTGTCTGCAGCACCATCAGAGATTTCTTTTGTCTGTCATTGTGTCTGCTTACAGGTGTCATCATGACAAGCAATGGCCTTCAGTGGGTGTTGCCAGCATTGCGTATGTTTACCTTTATGTGAGAAAGTGACATTAGTGAGTGTGTGTATGTTTTGTGTGTGTGTAAACTGGGGACATCCCCAGTTCCACACTCAAAATCATTAAAACAGCCTAACTGATGTTTTAAAAAAAAAACCAAGGACAAAGCGGGTTTTTCTGTGCAACCAGGGACCACCAACATAGGGACTGTCCCAAGAAAACGGGGATTGCTGGTCACCTTTGTCTAAAACTGAAAGTTATGTGTCTAAAAAGTTGACTGACATGTCAAAACAACTGTGCAACTACTTAAAAACAAACAGTAATTTGCAGTGCAATTTCCACAATAACGTTAAGACAGCTAAGCCTTGTTTAAAATAAATAAAAACTTTTGAACGGTTCTTCGCTTGTTGAATAAACAAAACAGCAATACTACAGCCTTAGAGTAGCCTATTGCCCATTCACTGACAGTTTAAAGCAGGCAAGCCCTTTATATTGATCATTCAGATGAACCAATACAAAAGCTACCGTCTGGATTATGTAATAACAATTTACTATGACCAGTTTCATTTTATGGACATTGATGCTGCTTTTGCTATGCTTTAATTCACATGATGTTTTTATGATGACTATCTGTTCAACAGTCACACACGTCCATTTACTGAAACTAGATCCGAGACAACCCAGTTAAAAAAAAATACGCCAGTGTCTGACTGATCTGTTCGGACTTGCGGGAACAGCAGACAAAACTTTAAGTCAAAAGTATTTGACGCCTTCGTTAAATGGTAACTTTACTTGTCTTTGAATTTCTTTTAATACTGTTACATAATTTTCACTCGCTCACTGACCATTAAACGCACATGCAGAGGCCATAGCCTTTATTGACAGTCATGTTATAATTACAGTATTTAATTCTTCCGTACTGCCAAAGCGCCCCTGCGCACAGATAACGCTAGCCTATAAAAATGACGGCTGTTTGTGGTCCATGGCTCAAGTGAAACCGGGCTGACAAGAGGCATCTGTGAGTTAGGGGTACTGTAAGCTAGTTATGCCGCCGGTCATCGTTAAATGGCTCAGGGGTGACTCGCGTTTTCCGTATTCATTTGAGTACAAACCATAAGCCCTCAAGCGAGTGAGGCTTGCACTGCAAAGTGTTTCTGTAAAACAAACTGTCATTTGGTGATTTGGAAAGGAATTGTGAAACCTTTCCTCATATTCTGTTTAAAAGGACCTCCCGATACAATGTGTTGTTGCTCTTTTTCTAACGACCAACAAGTTGGAAATAAACACATCACTAACACTCATCCAACAACGCAAAATGCTAGTGTATAAAGACGGTATTACTTACGTATCTACTGATGAGGTTCCGAAGCGTGCTAAAATCCATTCTTGCGACAGGTGCCAGGTGGTCTCGCAGTGTCTTCTCCTATGGGCAGATCTGAACGTTTGAAGCGCTAGCTAATTTTAATTTTCACTCTCCGTTCCATGACTGTCGGGCGGTCTCCCTTTTGATTCAAAAGTGACAGTCCAGACGGCTATTGTATTTTTTCTATTTGTCTGTGAGCAACAGCTATAAGGTAACTTAGCCTAACGACTCGAGGACCGAGCGGATTTACAATTTGGACTTCGGAAACACACGGGCATCTTCACACTATCTGAATAGACAACGCATTGTTTCTTATTCGTAAGATAAACAGCAACGTTTCTGCACAACTACTTCTTGTCAACTGCCCGCTATTTTTGCGACCTCCTTCTCCTCTCACCTTCCCCGTGCCTTCAAGTCGTCGCTACTCCCAGTAGTGGCCGCTGATGATCTTTTCTCTCACCCTACGTCACTGTTGCCTCAAGCGCCTGCGCATTTGCAGGTTACACCCACTGGAAATTGAAGCGCGCCCCTGCCGCTTGCAGGCAAATAATCTCGTAGATTTCTTTTTTCTGCTGCTCATTCAAATTTTGGACTTCAAAAAAATGTGTTGTGCCTGTGAGACAAATTTGAGAAGTTCTGCTTCAAGCAGCATTGTCCTATGGCATGCAATAACAGACAATGTTTTTTTAAAAATTAACAAATGTTAGAAATTTTAGTCAACTTGTGTGTTTTTGCATGCACACTTCATAATGATTTATCACAGGTTAGATAGATAGATAGATAGATAGATAGATAGATAGATAGATAGATAGATAGATAGATAGATATGCATACATACAGAAGCCTACTTACATAATGGATTCATACATACATACATGCATACTTTGCATACACACATAAACAAACTTTTGTTAAACCAAAACTCCCCAAATTACTCTGACAAACCAAACTATAACATCAAAATGTACAGTCTGACCACGACCGATAGACTGGGCTCAATCCTAGGGGCGGAATCAGCGGTTATCTTTCAAACTGGATAGCGCAACCAATCAATCAGAACGCAATCTGCAATCAGAAGTCGATGCCAAAGCCGATTCAAACAACTGCTATTCCTTGGTTGATTTGCACTGTCACAGCCCTGTCATTATCATGCTAAGCCTGCCCAACGACTCCTTACAAAAATAGAGCATTATGATTGGTCTTACCAAGCCTTGGTAAGGCCAGTGGTAGACCTACTAAGGCCCCAATGGTGAGTGGCTAGACGTACCCACTGAGCAAAACTGTTTGCTACTGCTAGGGTGCATCTGGAATTCCAGGCTGTCCTCAAATAGCATTAAAGAAGAAATCCAGTGTGAATTGTTCCATAGCCCTGTTGTTCAAAGTCAATGAGTGCTGTTTAAAAAAACTGATGTGCCCCATTCAGTTAAAGTTAGCTGCCAGTTCACTATGTGCTTTATGTTGTTCCAAATTTCCTCGTTCTTTTTTTGAAAGATGGACAGTCCATACACACATTAATAGATGGATGGATATTTGGTGGTGTTTGGTCCATGTAATGCTTTGCAGTGCTTTATTCTATTTGCAGAATTCACATGAAAAAAAATGAAAAATGTTCCTAAAACATCCAAAATATCATTTTTTCAGACTAGTGAGCAAATTGATTGTTTTAATTTCAGATGGAGCGCACTTGGAATTTTCTGTTAGTAGTTCAAAATTGTGACTCAGTATTGCGATTTTCAGTTTTGTGCTTGAAGTTAGAATGAACCATGAGCACTGGAGAACAGGTAGCAGAAGTTATGGTTTCGCAGGCTACTTTGCTTGTGAGTGCCATAGTGATAATTCACAGGCATCTTTGCAGCAGAATAAAAGCCAATTCATTCAGCTTTGCCACACAGGTAACTTGTGTAGGTAGGCCTATTTGTGGAGATTATTTGTCCAATCACAGTAGGTGGGGATTATCACCTTTATTCAAACCAGTAACAACCGTTTGGAAAAAAAAAAATCTTATATTGTACCCAAATATAGGCCTACACCAAGGCTTAGACCTACACCTAACTTTCTTTATCTCCCCAATACAGTCACGAGATAGAGATTGATTGAGACTGGCGACTGAGACGTTGGCTTATACACCTCAAAAGCCATTTGTAATGACATTAAAACTTTAAAATATTAACTTGTCAGACAACTTCATGAGTATGCTATGGGCAAGTGCAAGTGACATGCAAAGTTCTGTGTAGCCTAACTATTGAAGGTGTCCCTCCTGACCTTCCATTTGGGTACAGGTCAAACTGAGGATTTTAGCAGTCCTCTGCCTCTAATCGGTCTGGTGGGCATAGGCGTAGGCCTACTCTATGTTATAGCTATTTCTTTTTTTGACACTTGGGTGTAAGCTGACTTGGACTTGATAACCCATCCATCTCTTAAATTAGAATATATCTCTATGAATGGAAAGTGGTGCCACATAAGCCAAGTCATCCCCTGGTGCACATTAGTCCAACCATGACGGAGAAATGGAAAATTAGGATATTGATGCATTTTTTCCTTCTGTTTCAAACTCAGCATCTGCTTTTTCAAAAATCAGATGAAAAAATGTAATACAAATAAAAAATAAACATCAATTATCTATTTGCTGTGTAGGTTGAAAATGGATGATTTTTCAAGATTTTTTTTTTTTTCAATTTTTCATGTGAATTCTGCAAATATAACAAAGAACTGCAAAGCATTACACAGACAGTGTTTACTTTATTATTAGTATTTACAATAATAATAATGATAATATTATGTAATGTTTTTGTTATTTTATTAGTGGGAACAACTCTTTTTAGGAACGGTTCTTGGCTGGGCCCTTTTCTTACAGGGCGGTATTTTCGGGGCGTCCCTCTGTTCTTTGGTCTCTTCAGTGGGAGCTTTCGGCGGGTTCAGTTAAAATGGCGCTGTTGCCAGGAGTGCAAAGCCAAAGGAGGAATAACGACAGTGGATAGTAACAGGCGTATTTGGCTCTGTTAGTTAATATACACCATGGCAGCACTTGATCAAAAATCTCCAAATGTTCTCTTGCAAAGTCTTTGCTGCAGAATCACCGGGAAAAGTGAAGGTAACCGAAACAGCCAGTTAGCAGCCCAACATGTATGACTTAGCCTGCTAGCCAACTTTGAAAATGCCTAACGTTACAACGTCAATGTTAGCTTGCGCGCTAACTCTAGTTGGACTCTGCTTAGCCGATTGAATAGCATCATTGAAGACGTATTATGCATCATTTCTGACAGCTTTTTGCAAGTGTTGATGGATTGGCATGTGTACGGTAATTGTATACCATTAGATGAATAAAGATACTTAAGGAAACTTCTTTTTTGGTGGTGATGAGGTAATTGTCAAGATAACTGCCTAGCTTGGAAAGCTAAGATAACTGGCTGGCATTCTGTCATCAAGTAACGTCAGACATTGAGCATCCATGAGAGGGAAAACCTCAAACGTTATTTACTTAACAGTTTTATGGCGTTTAGAAGAACTGTCAGACTGACATAAGGGGAGAAATGTTACTAGATTAATTTGTTTTAGCTGTTTGGCTAGCGACATACGATGCCTTCTTCTGTCATGGCTAACGTTGCATGATAATGTTACATGGCTGTATGTCATCAGGTTTCCCATGATACTGGTCGCCCGTTACAGTCCATGCAAAGAGAGGGTTCTCAAAGAGCTATAGGAAGAACTTCAGCTCTTGACGTTGTTTACAATCTGAACATTGTGCTACCTGAATCTCGGAGCACAAGGTGGTCATGAACAGTAATGTTTGGTCAGTTTCAGTAATGCAGCACATCGCAGTGTCCCATGGTCACGTAGTGCCATCAGGAAATGTGCAGTGACCTAAAGCTTATACTAGTCAAAACAATGGTGCCAAGTATCCAGCCTTTTTAGATTCTGGCACAAGAGATGTCTTATGCCTTACTTGTGTTTTATTTTTTTCTGGTATAGTTCCAGTTTGACAAGATGTGTTTGTTTTCAGCTGAGGTTGCTCATCAGTTCCAGTATGCTGTAAGGGTCATTGGTAGTAACTATGCCCCTACCATTGAGCGTGATGAGTTCCTGGTTTCAGAGAAGATCAAGAAGGAGTGTAAGTTGTGCTTTGCTTTTCCCACCATTAAACACTGTACCCTAATCAACTGAGACTGTCCTGTATTGTTGAGTGTCAATGAAACCATTATCTTTATTATAAATTATAATGGAGGGATGAAGGCATGTTGCTGTTGCCTGCTGCTTCCGCCTGCCAGCCATCAGCAAATGCTGGTGAAATTTGAAAGTAGTTGGTATATTTATTTGTGGGCGATATAGGCCATATACTCTTGAGCTACTTAGGTGAACCATTCATTTAAAAAAAAAAAAAAAATGTTTCTTTGGGATACATGCCTTGATGTGCCAAATGAGGTATGTTGTAGTGAGTCAGTGATGATTTGTTTTGGTTCTTTGTCAATCACCTGCAGTGATGAAACAGCGGAGGGAGGCTGATGCAGTTCGTTTCTCTGAGCTCCATCGCAAGCTACAGACCCAGGTGAGCCCAAGTAGAACTTGACTGGTTCTCCTGACATGATGCTCTTGAACATAGGCCTATTGTTAAGCAACATTTGAAGTCTTGTAGGCAGAAGTGATGAATTTATGAAGATGATTTGAAACAAAACCCATGGATATGCCTACTATATTATTTACATGTGTTGGTCATACATAGGGCGTGCTGAAACAGAAGTGGTCAATCTTGTACCTACTGCTGAGTCTTTGTGAAGACCCACGTAAACCATCCAGTCGGGTAAGAGAAAACCGTTTGACCTCATCATAGTCATCAAATTAATCATGTGTCATTGAAGCCATCATACAGGGCTGAGTTTCTACACAGTAGAGTTGTCAAAAAATGTCACAGATTTACAGATCTGAAAATTAGTATTGAATATTAGAACTCTAAAAGTATCAGCACCAACAGTGTCCTGTCGGCCTCCTTCAGTTAACACTAAATATCACACAGCACTGCAGACCAACAGGCACACAGCCTCTGCGTAATTAGTAGATAAACACATTGAACTCATGTTGAAGAACAGGCTTATGATGGCAAATAGTACTGCTAAAGGGACTGTAATGGCAGGTTTAGTCAACAGTGCCTCTGACAACCCTGCTACACAGTCCAGACACTAACATCCAATGCGGTCTTGGTAGTTCTGCCATTGGGCGAAATGGTGTAACCACCAAGAGAGCGATGCAAGTTGGCAGCAGCACTGTCTAAAAAGCCATCCCCGATCTCTACCTTAAAAGAAGTGTAATGTAAACCTTTAGGGAGAAGCAGTGCATGAGGTTTAGTCGCGGATGTGGTGGAGCCGCATTTACAAACCCAGTTTCAATTCCTGAATTTCTGCCCATTTTGTGAGTCCATGTTGCTTTGGGTAAAAGTGGACGCTAAATATTTATATGAAATTTATGCATTTAGCAGACTCTTTTATCCAAAGCCATTTATGTTTTGTCAACTATCTATTGTTCAGGGCCGGTGTCCCCTAGAGCAACTTGGGGTTAAGTGCCTTGCTCAAGGGCACAACAGTGGCAGCCAGGATTCAACTTTCCAGGCTACTAGCACACTGGCCAGGTTCCTTAACTGCTACGCTATCACAACCCCACCCCACCCCAAATACTAGTCAACTTGACTTTACTTTAGTCACTAACACTCTTGTGTCTTGTCTGCTGCAGGTTGGGAGCTATGGTGCCCTGTTTGCCCAGCCACTGCCCAGGGATGCCCACTCCACCCCGTTCTACTGTGCCCGGCCCCAGTCGCTGTCGCTCAGCTACCCTGAGCGCGGTGTGGTCCAGAACAACACCAGTATGGGCACCAGCGGCATCAGCAGCCTGGGGGTTTACTCTCTCAATGGTCCCACGCCTACGCCTCAGTCTCTGCTGGTTGGGTGAGTTTGCCTCTCATGCATGGCACTCTTACACCAGGCCTCAGCGTTAGCGCTTGCAAGCGCTTCTTGCTCAGTTCGAATGCGTTACCGAATTGCATTGCGATTCTGTTGGGTCGCCTCACTCACCTTGTTTGAGCCAGAAGTTCCAACTTTATCAAACACTAGTGCAAGCGTTAGCCAGTGAAATCATGACTGTGCAGGCATATGCCAATCAAGTCACCTTTAAGCAAATGTCTTTGCTCAGACGAGCCTGGAGTGAATCCACCATTAGTAGGAAATGGATCATTTAGTCTAGATGTGACGTTTTCTTTTGTGTTTCGCACTGCTTAGTGCATTTTAATTTTCTGTATATGGGGGGTTGTTAAAGTGGTGTGGGAAGAAAGCTTTTGTTTAGTCAAGAATAACCCCAGTAAGCACAAACAAGATCAAATCTTCAGTCCTTGCACAGAGTGCGTGGATTATTTAACTCTTCCACTTTGATATATTTATAAAATGAAAGAAAGGTCACAAATGTGGTAGATATGATCATAAAATCAACATTTGAAATGAAGATGGTCCTCTGTTGCATAAACACACAAATGAAAATCTTGTTGAGTCTGCAGATCGTTTGGTTTGTGTGGTTGCGTTGTGAGTTTCACTCCTGGTTGGCTAGTGGGAGTTTTATTCAGATCACATGGACAGCATTTCTTCTTTTTTAGTGGTTTTGCACTCAGACCTTTAATGGCATATTGTCCATCCATTATTAATATTCTCCCATCTCCATAGCTTGACTGCACCTTAGATATGTTTTTAGCATCAGCGCACGCGTTCTGTGTTGTTGCTAATTGGTTGGAGAATCATTAACATTCTCATTCAGCAGGTTGGGATCATCGTTACGATGTCCAGCTCCCAAAGTCGTCGTTTTTTATCATTTAAAAGCTACCATTATGTGGCAATTACGGCACTCCCTCCAGGCTTGCTAATGGATTCACAAAGAGGCAAGCCCAGAGGGGGGTAGGCTAGTTTACAACACTGACACACTATTGGTTTCCACTTAAAAAATAAACCCTTTGTTGCATTTCAGTGCCATTTTATTTCCTGCCTTGAAATAGATGGAGAGATTTACTGCCCTGGTTTTGAACACACTAACACACCGTACCACATGAGCATGGACGGTGTTGTGTGTCTTGTGTGATTTGCAACTGTGATGCGGTGAGGCTATCCATGCCTCCTCTCTTTCTCTTTCTCTGTCTTTGTCTTTCTCTTTCTCTCTGTTAATCTTCCTTTCTCAGTGGCTCTGTCTCCTGCTCTCTGTATGTCTTTCGCCCTCTCCTTCTTTCCCTTGCTCTCTCTCGCTCTTTCTCTCTGTCTCTCTCTCTCTCTCTCTCTTGCTCTCTCTCTCTGTGTCTCTCTCTCTCTTCTTCTCTCTCTCTGTCTCTGTGGTGTCATCATCTCTATTTTATGTATGGCAGGCCTGTTGGCCTCAGCCCTCAGCCCTCTGCTGTCCCACTGTCTTTATTTAGCTCAGTGGATGGCCTGTGTGAGTGAATCAGTGAGAGAGGGGAAATTGATCCGTGTGGCTCGTGAGTGTTCTCCCTCCGCATTCGTATCGACCCGGTCCCAATCCTGGCCCACTGATGTGTTTTAGGAGAGCTTTCAGACACAGACAAAGAGGGGTAGAGGGAGGTATGTGTGTGTGTGTGTGTGTGTGTGTTGGAGGGGTGCTTCTGGTGTTTTCTTCATGATGCCTGGTGTCTGTAAACTTGTGTGCAAAAGTATTGTCAGCTTACAGAAACTTCTACTTATTTTGGACAAAGGCAAAATAGAAGGAGGAGAAAATCCTGATTCATCACTAAGTTGTTGTGTTTTGGAGAGTTGCTTAATGTAGCAGGTGCATTGGAAGATGAATTTGTGGTCATGCAGCTCCCTTGTGTTACCGGTGTCACTTCAGGAAAATACACCCTTAGCCCCACCCTCATACCCCCTTAGCCACGCCCCCATAGCACCACCGTTAGTGCCGCCCTCATACCCCCGCAGTCTAATCTAAAACTTGGGCTATTATCATTACAGCGTCCATAATAGTTACATTTGTCCCAGACATGTCACCCATATGATCCCCTCAGCTATCCTGGTTGGCCCAGACTGTCCTCTCTGGGTCTCTTATCTTACTGGTTGTGCAATTTGGGTGAATAATGACAGGCATTCTGGTTGTCAAACAACAGACCTCCAAGCTTCACACATTTCCTTAGCTAATTGCCTTTCTACATCGTTGACTTTCTCTCTATTTCAAAAAAGTTCCAGGAATGACAGGTTTCACAGCTAAAGAGAAATGTTAACCTGAAACACTTCATTGTAAGGGAAACCTTTTGGTCTTTTTTGGTCTATTACTTGAGGAAATGCAGAAATGATCCTATAGTCTTTGAGAGTTCAAGGCTTGGGGCTTAAACAGGGAACATAGAGATTCAGCCTGTTTATGGCATTGTGGTGTCCACCATGACCATGTTTCTCTCTCCTCCGTAGGCATCCTCCCCAGGTAGCAGGTGATGCTGTGAGAGGCTCTCGCCTGGCCTGGGCCCTGCCGATCTCAGCATCGCCCCCGGGTGCGGCAGCGGCAGCAGCTCCTACCTCACGGGGCCCTGCTGGGCCCTTGGCCCCCCAGAGCAGGGTCACCCCCCGGCACAGACGAGAGGCGGACGGCAGTGGTGAGTGGCCATCTGACGGAGGGTGTGCTTATTTTTATTTGTCCAATTTATGTACAGCAAGGTAAAGCAAAGAAATATGTACATGGGTTATGGACATGTGCACACAACCCCTGTGTAGCACACATTCAGCATCTGTCAAAAGAGTTTAGTTGTAGGTTTAGTTGTCGTTGTAGTTGTAGTTGACTCTTATGACTAAGATGACCTGGATGAATGAGAATCTTCACAGACACACATTCAGCATATTCTTCAACAGTCTGGCCATTGTGCTAGACATCATTCATTAAAGCAGCATTCAATGTTAGCTGTACCCAGGTGTCTGTTTTACAGTTTTGCAGTGCTCTAACAGTGCTGATGAATATTAACTGTAAGTAGATGTGAAGAACTTATCAATATTGATGGTTAGACTACCTAGTAATTTTTATGGTGCTTGTGAGTAATGAATTCTTAGTGTGAAGTGAGTGGTAGTGGTGTGTGTTATTGTGCTGTGGGAGTGGAAATGGAGTCATGTTGAACAAATTCTCTGCTGTTTGTGTACACTTTCATATTGTTGAGGTAATAAAGCCCCAAACTGGTTTAGATCCTTGTGTGTAGTCAGTCCTGTAGTCCTGTTTAGGTAATAAAGCCCCAAACTGGTTTAGATCCTGTGTGTAGTCAGTCCTGTAGTCCTGTTAGGTAAAAAGCCCAAACTGTTTAGATCCTGGTGTGTAGTCAGTCCTGTAGTCCTGTTCAGGTAACAAAGCCCCAACTGGTTTAGATTCTCATGTGTAGTCAGATCCTGTACAGAAGTGTGTGTTTGTGTGGGTCACACTGAAGCAGTAACCACGTGTCTTCTCCACCCTGCATAGCAGAGAGAAATGTGACTTTGATGAATTTGATTCAGCCTGGATTGATCCTCCAGTAGAGCCTCTGCCCTCCTAAAAGCATGGTTATCATTATTGATACCATGTGCAGCAAATAACCCTCACCCCTTCCTGTTTATGGACTTAACACTTTTCCATTAGAGAGAGATCTGTGTGTTTGCCCATGCCTTAATGCCTCATGATAAATATTATGACTTTCCTATAGCCTGTGTTACTGCAAGGCTTCTGTTTTTCCACGGGTAAACTCTGCCCCATGTTTGTTTAAGTTTCAGCGCGCAGGCTTGGGTTCATTTCTCCTTTTCTGGGTGTGATTTGTTTTCCCTGTCATGGCTCGAAGGCTCGCAATTGGCAGCAGTTTTACAGCCAGTAAGCAGTTTGCGGGCACAGTGACACCTGCACTTGAATATTTAATTGTAAGTGCGGGCAATTGAGAGACAAATTATCACAGCTGGGCAGAGAATGTTCCGGTTCCTCTTAACTCAGCACAACCTAATTTCTGCATCTTCAGCTGGCTGATGCTTCTATAGCAGGGACTAAGAGTAATTGCGTGATAACTTACTTTGACTGTTCTCCTTTGGTGTTTGACCTTGACTCAGTATTTTTTTTTCCTCTGTGTCTCCTTCTCTACTTCTGTGCTCAGCTGAAATTGGTGAAGTCGCGCTCGTCCGGGACATTTTGTACGTCTTCCAGGGAATCGATGGCAAGTTCATCAAGATGAGCGCTCCTGAAAACTGCTATAAAATCGACTCAAAGGTGCGGCTGTTGTCCTTCATTCTGTTCTTTTCTGTGCACCACAGAGATACCTTTGATCCTATCCCCTATACAATGAAAGAATCAAACCAGACAACAACTAGCATATTATATGTAAGACCCCATGTGAAAAAGTTTTGTGTTTGAGGCGTGTGTGCGCGTGTGTGTGTGTGTGTGAGAGAGAAGATCCGATGCAAGCAGGCCCCTAACACATGTCAATTAAATGAGTAAATAAAAAGAGCTTACAGCACAAAGGGTAAACTTGACTCTCCAAATCTGCCTAGCCCAAAGATGTTTGGCCTAACAGCTATAAGCGCTAACAGCAGCCCTCTGAAACTGTAATCTCTTCACACAACTCCTTCCAAGCTCTTGTCCATGATGACTTATCACACCTATAAATACCCTTTGCCTGTCTGACAGACTTTCAGATTATTATTTATCTGTTTATTTATGCCTTTATTTATTTATTTTCTCTTTGCCTGACATCAAGGTTGATGATGTGCTAGAAAAGATCAACAGATCAATAGTCACTTTGGCCAGCCTCCACAACCAGAGCACCACGGCCCCTGTGGTCACACTTTTACACTCTCCGTCCGTCAGTCAGTCAGTCAGTCAGTCTCCCGCCACTTGCGTCTAATGGAGGGCCTCTCTGTAAGCACACCATCGACCGGAACAATCGTCAACCCTTTTATTAGCTCAGCTCACACTGTCTGGACTGTTAGTTTGCCATCATTAAAACATGGCTTATATTAATGATAGGAGATGGTTTAGTGTAGTGGGCGAGTCTGAGTTATGGGTATCCTAACACATGAGCAACTATACTGTAGTATTATTTAAATATTTTGCTCATTTTGTGTTTTTTTTCCCATGTAATCTCCACCGCTGAATACAGAAAATCCTCAAATTACAGATATGATCATTCACATAATATCAATACCTGGAATTTTATTGATCTTAGGGATATGACAAAAAGTTTACCTTCACTGGAATTGTCTTAGTAAACCTTTGGTAAACCAACATCACGTACAATAAACATTTGTAAAGATGGTACGTAATCATCAGTTTCCAGGGGCCAGAATTGGACAGAGCGGCAATCTCATGGATATTAATGAATCCATTAGCTTGCATGATGCAAACTACAGCCCACAAGTGCACACAAATAGCTACAATTAGAGAGAAGAAGGGAAGCAGGCATGTGGATATAAATGTTTGTTGTATCTCAGTAACCTGGCTATGCAGAGAGCCATCAAGGCCGACAGAAAGGAAATGGCCTCTGACGTGAAGGATATTTCAGACCGGCAAACAGTTCAACACCACAAGTGCTGCACCCAGCCCCAGTCCCCACTGCATGTGAACTAATCACGCTTCTAGATGTATAAAATCATGCCACTAGACCCTTGGTTCTTCACCTCGGAAGCGGGCAGCTGCTGATCCAGTGTTGTGTGGGTGTGAGTGGGAAGGTGTGAATAGTGATTAGCATTGGTTGCTATGGTGCCGAGAGGCACACAGGCTCTGACGAGTCTTGTTATCCTCTAGCTAGCGTACACATCAGGTTGTTTTTATTCTTCGTCGTCTGAGAAGAAATGGAGAAGGAGAGGCGGGGGGGGGGGGGCGAATGTCCAGTCTCATTCTTCCTCTTCTTCTTGCCGTGGCTTCAGAGCTAGGGAAATTGACCGTTGCTAATCCGGCCTCTCCTTGCATGATGATGTGGCGGCAGCAGCAGTGGGGGTAGTCGTCTCGGCTGCAATGGGCGCTCTAGTTCGAGGGGGGGGGGGTGAATGCACTGCATGGTTAGTTTCACTCGCACAGCAACACCACTTGTCCCTCTGGGCATCCAAGAGGGCTTTCCACTCAGTGCGTCCACAAGGGGCCCAATGGACCGGCCAGCGTAACGTTCAGAGCCAATTCAGAGCACTTAGGCTGGAAGAAAGAGGTCCTGGAGCTTGTGAAGTGTCCCAATATTGAGGCCAAAAACAAGACTGTATACAGCAATGCACATTTGCTGGTCAACTTAAAGGGTAGGAACTATGGATGGGCAATATTACTTGGCAATAATTATGCAAAAGATGATATTCATAATATTTGGTTCTCAACCACGTCATGTCAGTTTATAGTCTTCAGAAACATTCAACTCGTTCAGCTCTGAAACTCAGTGCCAAACTGACCAATCAAACCAAATTGAATTTATAATTTTAATAGGCTGAGGTGAACAGATCCAAAGATAAAGAGGCGTCTGTCCTGCTGCACAGCACAGCCCCTAAGTCGTAGCTACCATCGTCCCACACACCAACCTGATGTGCGGTTGCTTAATGCAGGCATGGCAGATGGCACTGCATTCTGGGACGATCGTTGCGAGCCTGGCATCATGTGAATGCCGACATGCTGCTGCTCACAGATCGACGTGTGTGTGTGCGCGTGTATGTTTGCACGTGTGTGTGTGTTTAGCGTGTGAATACTTATTTCTGTGTATTCGCTATTTTCAGCTTCACCACATGTCGTAGGATCAATGCCAAACTCCCTACTCTCTCAAGTTTAATTTATGTCTCACAGTCGTCTCACAAAACATCCATATTTCCCACATTTGAAGGGGGTGTAGCAAATAATTTTATTTGAAGGAATATCTGTCTGTCCCTCTGTCAGTAATGGCAAATGGCAGATAAACATCATCAGGTTTCCAAAGGTTTAAGACCAAAATCCACTGGAGCTCCCGATTGTGGCTAGTGGTCATTTGTGAAGTTGATATGATTTTGTTGCAGTTGTTTACCAAAACAAATGACAGTATTAATGAGGTACGAATCAGATTAGAAATGTGGATGTTCTTTGGTGGAATACAATGGCCGATATGATTGACAGCAAGAGTGTACCTCTATTGCCCTAACTGAGGTGTAGCGTCTCTATTTACACTTGTACACTTGTAATGGAAAGCAGGTTGAGTGGATAAGAGCTCTTTTCTATGAAGCTCTCTCTGAAGTCTCCCAGCATGTTGCTCCTGTCTTACAAGGTCTAATATCTCTCTGCTGGCTGTCGGCCCTCTTATTCAGGGCAATTAAGAGAACTGATTAAGATTAATTGTTGTTTTTCTCCAAATAGTTTTATTTGATTATGCAGAAATCTTCTCCAGAGTCTTCAGTTTCTAACAACAGGGGAAGACTTGGTGACTATCAATCATGTGCAGACCAATTAACGTGAAATTAGTTTCAGGAAGGAAAAAAACTAACTGGCACGCTTGTACTCAGACACACATTGCATATTTGAGGGATTTAAGGATGTTGAAAGCATTTTTTCTTGTGGGGACACTCCCAAGTATGAAAATAGTATGTTACAAAGCTTTGTTGTTGGGGGGGAAAAAAGAAGAATGATTTACTTTGGGGGGAAAAAAAAACTGTGGAATCATTTTAATTTTAAAAATTGATTTTAGTAAAAATAATTAAATAGAGAAATAGTCATTAATGGTTTGTTCTATCTGTAGGTCCCATTGTGCAAGTCCCTCCGTGACATCAGCAGCCGGCTAGCGGAGCTTGGCTGGCTTCACAACAAGGTGCGCAAGTACACAGACTCCCGCAGCCTGGACCGCGCCTTCGGCCTGGTGGGCCAGGTAAGCACCCTACTGTGTGTGTGTGTGTGTGTGTGTGTGTGTGTGTGTGTGTGTGTGTGTGTGTGTGTGTGTGTGTGTGGTGTGTGTGTGTGTGTGAAGCCCATATAAAACAACGGGTACTAGGCATGTACCATATCAAATTGTGTGTGTGTGTGTGTGACCTTTGTGTTTTATCTCTTTCTCTCCAGAGCTTTTGTGCCTCTCTTCATCAGGAACTCAAGGAGTACTACAGGTTGCTGTCTGTTCTGCACTCGCAGGTAGTGGCCATCTTTCTTTTTTGCCTTCTTTTATTCGTTCACACTTTCTTTCTGCCCTTCCTCCTCCTCCTCCTCCTCCTCCCCTCTTCCTCCTCCTCCTCCTTGTTCCATCCTGATTTGGTGCTTTGGGGCAAAGGTCAGATAGACTGCTGTGGTCACTAGCAGTCCTTCTCACCTGCAGGCTGAGGATGATCAGTACAATAACTAGTAATAAATTAGTTATTCTAGTGTGTTCTACTGTTTTACAACCATTTTACAACCGTTTTACAACCATTCTATGACTGTTATTCAACTGTTCTTCAATTGTTCTGCAACTGTTCTATGACTGTTGTTCTACTGCTGTTCTACCTGATGCTGTTCTACCCTGATAACTGATCTGTGGTTTGGTGGTGTTGGTCAGCCAGATTGCTGTATTTATTCTGTCTCTGGCCATCCTCCTCAGCTGCAGGTAGAGGATGACCAGGGGGTGAATCTGGGAGTGGACAGCACCCTCACCCTGCGACGGCTCCTCGTCTGGACCTACGACCCGAAGGTCCGGCTCAAAACTCTGGCCGCCCTGGTGGACTTCTGCCAAGGTAAAAACACATCGATGACACATTGATGCTGATCTGTTAGATGATTGTTGTGTGTGTCCTATAAGCCTGCATTTCCTTAATGATGAATAAATGAGTAATGAGTACTAATGAGTATTAATGAGTACTTGTGGTTGTACATTTTTGGTTGATATAGCTATGGCGTGTGCGTGTGCGTGTGTGTGTGTGTGTGTGTGTCTTCAGGTAGGAAAGGGGGTGAGCTGGCGTCGGCGGTGCATGCGTATGGTAAGACGGGCGACCCCAACATGCGAGCTCTGGTGCAGCACATCCTGGGTCTGGTGTCCCATCCCATCCTCAACTTCCTCTACCGCTGGATCTACGACGGAGAGCTGGAGGATACCTACCATGAGGTTGGTAGTACGGTCTACACACACACACACACACACACACACACACACACACACACACACACACACACACACACTTTTGACTGTTGACTGTTGTCTCATGTGGAACATCAGAACATGATGCACAACTGCAGACATAGCAGCAAGCTGAACTAAAAGAAGAGTAGTAATGTGCTTTTTAGAAATGACCGCTCTCTCTCCCGTCTCTCTTTCTGTTTCTCTCTCTCTCTCACTCACATACACACACACACACACACACACACACACTTACTCACTCACACTCACTCACACTCACTCACACACTCACACTCACTCACACACTCACACTCACTCACACTCTCACACACACACACACACACACACACACACACACACTTACAATTACACTCACACTCACACACACACACACACACACACACACACACACACACACACACACACAGTTACACTCACACACTCACTCACACACACACTTTCTCTCTCTGTCTCTCTCTTTCCCCTCATCTGTCATTCCTGTGCCTTTAATGCCCTCACAGTCATATCATTATAAATAAAGGGGATTTTCCTGCTCAGCTAAATTTGGATAACTAACTAATAAAGCAACGTAGTAGAAACAATAAGAATAACGATGATGAACGCTAATGGCTAATAAAGTCATGACAGAAGATAAAACATTGTTTAAAAAATAAGCTGTAATATATTTTTTTTATTTTTAAGACTGCAGGCTCCAGTAGCTACCTCTCCTTTCTCCTTCCTCTTTATCTCTCTCTTCATCCCTTTCTTCTCTTCGCCCTCTGCTGTTAATCTCTGCTGGTATGCAGTCCCAAAAATAGGGTGCAGTCAATTGGCACTTCCACCCAGCTGACACCCCCAGTGTGATGCCCCACAGAGGGCACGGGGCAGAGTTGTGGCCGCTGTCAGGTGGCAGCGCCAGGGCTGGTCGTCGTGGAGGGGCGCAGCGTAGGCGGGGGTGGCATTGGCGCTTCTCTCCTCTGTAGATCGCCCTCGAAGTGGCCGTTAAAAAGCTACAAGCTAATCATCGTGACTTTGAGTGAATGTGCTGCGTTGGCACAGTAGTTGGGAGCAGAGAGTGGATCACAGTGGTTTTAAACGTCCTAGGGGGTGGGGGCGAGGGTTTGGGGGGGACAAGCTTTTAAGATGTCATGTGACGGCCTGTTGCTGTGTCCTGTGGCGTTTTAATAGTTTTGTTATTCTGGTAATTAATGACAATGTGGCCGGACATGCTCTGCCTCCCTCTCATTGGATGTTTGTGGACTCAATACTGTAGTTCTAAGAAGAGAGTTCTAAGAACTGCTGACTAGGAAGGCTACGCGAAACAGGAACTAGACAATGGACCAAATGCACGGATTGAATGGAGAAAATTTGCCAGTTCATCTGTCAGTGGCTGGTAGATACTCACATTTCGAAAAGTGTATTTTGACCCCTGGATAAAAGCATCTGCTAAATGCATAAATGTAAATGAAAAAGCTACCATTAGCATGTGTTCCCATTGGATAGCTTTGTAGCATTCTTCCATCAGTTAGCAGGAGTGAGTTACACTAACTGTTGTGTGTTTTTTGTGTTGGTCTAGTTTTTTGTAGCCTCAGACCCCTCAGTGAAGACAGACCGGCTCTGGCACGACAAATACTCACTGAGGAAGTCTATGATCCCCTCCTTCATCACCATGGACCAGGCCAGAAAGGTACATCACCTGCTTGCGCTGCTCACCTGCACCTGCTTGTGCTGCTCTCTTCTAATAGGAAGCCAAACGGTGTGCACATTCCCCCCCAAAAATAAGGTGCTGGATCCAAAAGTCTGATGAAGGGCTATGGCTCAAAATGGCACTTGTTTTATACATGGGAATCTAATTAAATCAATTAGGGAGTCCAATTTTGCAGATCTTCTGTTCGTTGAATTCTCTCTCCCAGTAGACCAGATACCATAGAGGTCTACTATAAATCTCTTTCCCAGTAGACCAGATACCATAGAGGTCTACTGTAAATCTCTCTCCCAATTGACCAGATACCATAGAGGTCTACTGTAAACCTCTCTCCCAGTAGACCAGATACCATAGAGGTCTACTGTAAATCTCTCTCCCAGTAGACCAGATACTATAGAGGTCTACTGCACTCTGCTTCTGTCTAATCACACTCTTCTCTGGTAACCCATGCAGATCACACTGGCCAAATATCCACATATGCATACATAAGATGCAGGGCCATCTGTTAACACACACACACACACACATGCATGTGTGCGCACACAGACACACACACACACAGATTATAGGTCATTGCCTATCATCTTTCATACGCATGCTGAGTTCATGGCTTGTTTCACCATCTTAAAGGGATCTTCATCTGGAGTAAATCAACCCTGTAGCTCTGTGGTTTGAGGGCACCAAGTGCTGATGGCAGGAGTAAGAATGAGAGCACTGGGTACAACAGAGACCTAATTTGCAAACCAGTAGCTAACGCTAACTGAACGGGATGCAGGAAAACAAAACTGAAATAGTCTCATTGCCCTCATCAGTTAGCTTTGGCTGCTGTTTCACTAGGAGGCCAACCTAATGCTGTGCATACATAAGTGTAACGTCACATGAACGTAGAATGAATGTTGACGCCTGTCTCCCGTCTGTTCTCAGCAGCTGTCTCAGAGTACCAGGCATTCCCCATCTCCCAGGATAATGCCATAGGCCTGAGAAGCCACTGGCCATGTGAATTCATGGGAGAAATTCAATTTGGATGGCTTCCTCCATTAACTGGCCTGGTGCATGTCTGCTCAGTTTCTCGTTCTCTCGTGACTCATTTATCCTTTCATCTTTCTGTTCTTCATCTGTCTCACTCTCTCTCTGTGTCTGTCTGTCTGTCTGTTCGCTCTTTCTCTGTCTGTCTCTCTCTCTCTCTCTCTCTCTCTCCCTCCCTCCCTCTCCCCTCTCTCTCTCTCTCTCTCTCTCTGTTTCTCTTTCTCTCCTTTCTCTCTCTCTGTCTCTCGCTCTCTCTCTTTCCTCTTTTCTCTCTCTCTCTCTCTATCTGCCTCACTAAATCACAGGTCCTGCTTATTGGGAAATCCATCAACTTCTTGCATCAGGTTTGCCATGACCGCACTCCACCCGGCAAGATCCTGCCTTCCTCCAAGGCCGCAGACTCGCCCAAAGATGGTAAGAGGACCTTTCCTCTCCCCTCCCTTTCCCCTTTCCTTCCTTTGCCTTGCGCTGCAGGGCTTTCCTGTTATAGCCCCCAGCCCCCCCCCCCCTCCCCCAGAGACACCGAAGCACATGGCCACAATGGAGGAGATGAAAGGCGCGTGTTATCGAACCCGAGAACAGTAAATGGGGGGGTGGATTGATCTGTTGGTGGAAGGCTGGCACAATAGTCATCTGTTGTTTTCAGCCTGGCCGTCTCCAGTTTTAAACGTTAGTATCGACAGTGTGGCCCTGTGTGGCGCGAGCGTGAGTGTCTTTCTCTGCACTCTGCTGTCTCGTTAATCAATACTCTCTCAGCGTCCCACTGGCAGCCTTGTCCTTGGGCTGGGCCTTACTCTTGGGAGAGCCGAGAAGATAAAGCAGCTTTATTTTCAATTAAATACAGATAAAGATGTAGAAAATGTCATGAAATGAAAATATGATGAAATACACTGGTTAAGATTGAAATTTTGACAAATGCCTGTTATGAGAGTTTTCTTTTGTTGCAGTAGCCGAACAAAGCCGTATACAAAAGTATAAAGCATTTTAGAAGAGACTGCAGCAGGGCACCTATGCAGCCATTCTTCAGGCATGGGGGGTGCTACCCCAACAACCAAAAATTCTCGGCATTCATCAAAATTTTAATTTGCGGGTTGAGGGATTAAGGGGGGGGGGGTAGGATTTAGACATTGTCAACTGTGTCAGTGCTGTTTGTCTAGACTGTGACCTTTATTTGTATCCGAGTGTTCATGCGTTGTGCGGCCCCCTTCACACACACACAGCTGCGGAGCTGTTCACGGACCTGGAGGGGGCGTTCCAGGAGAAGATCGACGCAGCGTACTTTGAGACCAGCAAGTACCTGCTGGATGTACTCAACAAGAACTACCTCCTGCTGGAGCACCTGCAGGCCATGAGGAGGTACCTACTGCTGGGCCAGGGAGACTTCATCAGACACCTCATGGACCTGCTCAAGTAAGAACCACTGCTCTGTCGCAGACACACACACACACCCACACACCCCAATGATACCTGCATGTGTCACTGTATCAATCTCACACACACACACATGCACACACACACTCACCTCTGCTGAACGAAATCTTTACATATCTTCACATTCACGTACAATATTAGCAAATACTATGAGATAGATTAAATGCTCTTTTGTATGAGTTTCACACACACACACACACACACACACACATATATACACACGCACTGACCCCGTGCGCACTTTACCCCCGCCACTAGGCCAGAGCTGGCACGGCCGGCCACCACGCTGTACCAGCACAACCTGACGGGCATCCTGGAGACGGCCGTCCGTGCCACCAATGCCCAGTTTGACAGCCCTGAGATCCTTAAGAGACTGGATGTCCGGCTGCTGGAGGTAGCTGTCCTCGACCTCACAGACACACACACACACGCACACACACACACACACACACATACACATACACACACATACACATACACATACATACTTCTTTGGCTTAATCCCAGTGTCCTTCCTATGCCCTGAACCCTCAAAGACTTAACTGGTCTGAATCAACCAATCAAAGACTCAACTGGTCTGAATCAACAAATCAAAGACTTAACTGGTCTGAATCAACCAATTAAAGACTTAACTGGTCTGAATCAACCAATCATGAAGCAGATTCATGCCAGCATGAGGGTTCAGGTCACAGGGCTTAGGATTCATTAGGATACATCAGGATTCAGCCATTGTGTGTAAATACAATATGGTGGCTGCATTCTGTTAACAAACTCCAGACCTCCACAATCCCATAATGCTGTTTTCCGTACCTGTGTATGGTTGATAACAGCATGTTGTCTTGGTTGTAGGTGTCCCCAGGAGACACTGGCTGGGATGTCTTTAGTTTGGACTATCATGTAGAGGGGCCCATTGCTACAGTAGGTGTTTGTTCTGTATTTCTGTATTCATTCTGTCAGTTAATTAATGATTAGAAACATTCAACAACACAACTTGCCAGTTGCTTGATTAATGTGTGCGTGTGTGTGTGTGCGCACATCTGTGTGTGTGTGTGTGTGTGTGACAGGTGTTCACACGGGAGTGCATGAGCCACTATCTGCGTGTGTTTAACTTCCTGTGGAGGGCCAAGCGTATGGAGTACATCCTCACGGACATCTGGAAGGGACAGATGTGCAACGCCAAGCTGCTGAAGAGCATGCCTGGTGAGAATACATGCTGAGTGACGCTCTGAGCTTCTCTGTTCGTTTATGTGTCTCTGTCTGTGCCTGTGCGTGCGAGTGTGTGTGTGTGTGTGTGTGTGTGTGTGTGTGTGTGTGTGTGTGTGTGTGTGTGTGTGTGTGTGATAGTGTGCACCCTGCTCACTTGTCTCTCTGTAGTAAATCGTGAATGCAATGCAGTTGAGTCTGTCCTCCACCAGAGGACGTCTTGAGTCCTGTATTTTTAAGGTTCATCCCAGCCTATGAGTTTTTTCGTATAAGAGTGTGTGATGTTGTGTGTCTTAGAGTTGTCAGGCGAGCTGCACCAGTGTCACATCCTGGCCTCTGAGATGGTCCACTTCATCCATCAGATGCAGTACTACATCACTTTTGAGGTCAGTCTGTGAGTCTCTCTGCTCCCCCACATTCAGATATGAAAAAGAATGTCTGCACACTGGTTATGCTTCCGACGTTTATTATACACACACACAACATTCACGACTTCGACCGTCTTAGCAGCGTCAGTCTTACTTTTTGTCAACTGATCCAGACCTGATAACAGTTCATTGATGTGCTCACACAACCTCTACACTATTACACATACAGATCTGCACACACACCTCCGCACTATTACACAACCTCTACACTATACACATACAGATCTGCACACACACCTCTGCACTATTACACAAACCTCTACACTATTACACATACAGATCTGCACACACACACATCTCTATACTATTACATACACAGATCTGCACACACACACACATCTCTATACTATTACATACACAGATCTGCACACACACACACACATCTCTATACTATTACATACACAGATCTGCACACACACACACCTCTACACTTTTCCACATACAGATGTACATTACAGTGCATGTGCAGTTTTATTGTGTTAGCCACTTCTTTTAATTATTTTGTCTGTCTGTGTGCTTATTTTGTTAATGCAGTCATACAGAAACACTCACTCACACACACAGACACTCACTCAACTCATTCGTGCTCAAGGGAACAGCCTCACACACAGAGTTCTCATTTACACACACACACAAACACACAGGCACTCACTTACTTACTCAGATATACATGACACACACACTCACTCATACACAATCACAGATTGACACAGAAACCACTATAAGAGAATTCACTCATGCACACACACACACACATTCACAGACACACACGCACACACAAGCAGGCAGTCGCAGAAGTATTCACTCATGCGAAAACATACACACACACACACACACACACACACACACACATTCACATGTGAAAGCAAGTATTCAGTCACACACAAGCATTCAGTCATGCTAAAGCGCGCGACCGCACACACACACACACACACACACACACACACACACACACACACACACACACACACACACACACACCGCTCACCCTCACACACAGTCTCATGCACAACAGCATGCACTCTCTGCCACTGACATGCCCATAAATGGCTTGGCTGCTATGTAATTTTACCCCAAACACCCCTTCATTTTTACGTTAGTGCCCCCATGGTGTGGACTATACCTACCGTGATGCTGTGACGCTCTGCCATCTGTCCATCCATTTTACCTTTATTACTCTACTCTCTGGGCCAGCTGGTGGAGCTGAATCCAGCAGACTGCACCTGAGTTGCATTGGCCAGCTTGGACTGACCCAAACCCACTTCTTTAATTAAAAATGTGTATATTTATATATATATATATTGCCAGCCTTTCCCCCCAAATGAACATACATTTAGTATTATTTACACACACTTTGCCTGTCTCTGCTACTGTGCTACTCTCATCTTGTAACTGCTCTCTATAGAAAAAAATGCTGCAAATGTTTTTTGAGGTGAATGGATCAGCCTTGCTGGTTTATATTGTAGACTTATAGAAGTGTGTGTGTGTTTTGGTGTGCGTGCTTGTGTGTGTGTGTGTGTGTGTGTCCAGGTTCTGGAGTGCTCCTGGGATGAGCTGTGGAATAAGGTTCAGCAGGCTCAGGACCTGGACCACATCATCGCTGCTCATGAGGTCTTTCTGGACACAGTCATCATGCGCTGCCTTTTGGACACCAACAACAGGGTGAGCTCCACGCTATCAGCTGACACATACGCAGTACACCACAACAACAACACCTTTAAATAGCACTTTATCAAGGCACCCAAAGCACTTTACAGTTGCACCCGTCTGGGTGATATGAGGCTGCCACTACGTGCTAAAGCACATACACACATACATATGAATTTTCTACAGGATAAATAAAGTGTGTGTCCGTGTCCGTGTGTGTGTGTGTGTGTGTGTGTGTGTGGTGTGTGTGTGTGTGTGTGTGTGTGTGTGTGTGTGTTGTCGTGTGTGTGTCGTGTGTGTCCGTGTCCATCCATCCATCCATGCATGCGATAGTCAGCACAGCACCAAGAAATACAATGCACTGATTCAGCCTTTGGGTACTGATAGAAGTCTCTCTCTCTCTCTCTCTCTCTCTCTCTCTTTCTCTTTCTCTCTTTCTTTCTTTCTATCTCCCTCCCTCTCTCCTGCAGTCACTGTTGAACCAGTTGAGAGCCATCTTTGATCAGATCATTGAGTTCCAGACCACACAGGACTCCCTGTACCGCTCCGCCCTGGAGGAGCTGCAGCTCCGGCTGCAGTTTGAGGAGCGCAAGAGACAGCGACAGGCAGAGGTGGGTGTTACTTCTGAACTGATACACTATCATCCCTTAAAGAGAGCGTCAGGCAGAGGTGGGTGTTACTTCTGAACTGATACACTATCATCCCTTAAAGAGAGCGTCAGGCAGAGGTGGGTGTTACTTCTGAACTGATACACTATCATCCCTTAAAGAGAGCGTCAGGCAGAGGTGGGTGTTACTTCTGAACTGATACACTATCATCCCTTAAAGAGTCAGCGACAGACAGAAGTGGGTGTTACCTCTTAACTGAGACACCATCATCCTTTAAAGGAGAAATTCTGTGTGATTTAAACTCAGGGTTACCGGCAGCCAACGTTAACAGGGGCTTACGAAAATGAAACTGAAAGTGAGTTGCTGTGCCCCATTGGGTTAGTGTTAGCTGCCGGTTTGGTATTCGGTCTGTGTTGTGTCAAATTTACTCGTTCTTTTTCCTACAGACAGCACTTGAGCACTTGGTGACCTCAGACAAGGGCTAAGGATTGATTGGTAACACTTTACTTAAAGGGGTGTACATAAGGGTGACACAAGCCTGTTACAAACATGACATAACAAGTATCATGAACATTACTGACACTTAATTCGGGTTCACGTGCAAATAGCCTGAAAAGTTGTGGGTTCGAATCTCATGCTGCCACTGCTGTGCCCTTGAGCAAGGCACTTAACCCTAAGTTGCTCTAGGGGAGACTGGCCCTGAACAATTAATAGTTGACAAATTGTAAGTCGCTTTGGTCTGCTAAATGCATAAATATAAATGTACTACTACACTGTCCAGCACTCAGTGACTTTGAACAACATTGAATACGACTGGAGTTTTGCTTAACATTCATTTCAGCTCTGAGGCCATGAACGATACTTTACAGTTAAAGTTGACTGGCACTCGGCAGATGCTGTTTATCTAAAGCAGCACTGACTTAACGACGCAACGTGGGTTTGGGAATCAAACCTGGCTGATTGTCTGACAGTGATATTCCCACTGCTTCACCACTTATACTTTTACACTATAAATTTAGTTCAATTTTGTTCAAAATACTTTGAAGAATATCAGCTGTATGCTGTTTTTGTACGGGTGTCGGCCTCCATTTATTTCACTGAAGTACAAATTGCATCATTCGGACATAGATATCCAGCTATCTTTTTTCAGATACCTCTCTTTTTTCAGTTTTGATGTCATTTTGCGTGACCAAAACAGGTGTGTGTGGTTGTGAGTGGAGAAGAGATGAAATTTGAGCACGTATACAAAACAGTCCCCAGCTTACATTAGCAATGATTGCAGTGGCCACTGTTATAGCCCATCGACGTGTCCTTGTGCTATCTGACATCTGTCTCGCATCAACCCCCACTGAACATGACACGCTGCTCTTCAGAGATTGGATCCTGTTTTACACACACACACACACACACACACACACACACACACGCACTACATTAAAACACCTAACGGGCAGACAGATTTGGCCCTTGTATATTTCTGGTGTCGGCTTTCGACGGTGATTGATTTCTGTCCCTTAAAAGCATCAGCAGACGTTGAGCTTGTTTTGAAACAAACTGCGCTTCGCTCCACTGCCAGGTGCTTGTTGTTGTTGTTGTTGTTTATAGCTGTGCGGTAATGGCCAGCCCAGAGCTGCTGAAAGGTTCAGTTCGTCAACGTCCATCTCGTAACCTCACCCCCACGTCCCACACCAACCCCCATCACCTGTCAGCAAGGTGCCAGAGGGTCACTGAGGCCGTCGGGACAGGGAGGCTGACCATAAACCAGGCCTACAGTGACAGAGAGACATGGCAGTCTGTTATACATTCACAATTCATCCCTCCATCCTCACAGCAGTGGGCTGCTTACTAATCTATCCCTCTGGGGTTTCGCCATGTTTTTTGTGTTTTTTTTTTTTGTTTTTTTTTCCAGATTTTGTGGTTGTGTTTTGTAAAAATTTGCGATGAATTTCGTGATGTTTTCCACTTTAAATTCCATGTAAGCTCTACATGATGTTATCCGTAGAGAGTGGTCTTGGGTGAAGGGGGTACATACTGTACAAATATATGGATATATATTGTCCACAGTACTACACAAGCAGTGTTACATGGCGTGGACATCACATAGTTTTGTGAGTAGCTCTGCTGTTAAAGGTCTCCAGTTAAAGCTGCTAGGTGTGAGTCTCGTGGAATTCGTTTATCTTTGAGTCGTCTTGAATGCAGCTTTCCATTCATTTGCACTTGCATTATATTTAACACTGGGCCACACGTGGGGGAACGTGATATTATGGGAAACCCTGACCGAGACTAGTTGAGTTGCGTGCTCAAAAAGTCTTACCCATAGCTCAGAATTGACTGTGTGTGGGTGTGTGTGTGTTTGCAGGGTGAATGGGGTGTGACGGCAGAGGACGAGGCTGCTGAGAACAGGCGGATTCAGGAGTTCCAAGACTTTCACGCCAAAATGCGCTCAGAACTGCGGATACTGTCATATTCGTACCAAGTGAGTGGCCACTTTTTTTATTTCAACGCTCTTATCTTTGGCACTCTTTGTACTGACTTGGTTTGCTATTAATAAATACAGATATTAAATGTTCCATTTTAAATATTACACCTTCAGCGAATGAATTCATTTCATTGGTCATTCATTTAGTGCAACAGATAGATAGTATTTGTGCCACTCAGGCACATATAATGTTTCTGATGAAATAACAATTAAAACAGTGCCATTATGTCATTTAACCCATTAAAACCCAGAGCAGCATTTATGTGTTTTGCCCCTTAAGACCTAGAGAAGCATATATGTCACTTTCAATCATTTGGTCAGTTTTAAGGCCTGTAACCAATGATTTTCATAAACTACATTTGAAGATCATGGCTAAGCTAAGTCAGTCCAAATACAAGGCAATGCTGTAGGCTCTCAAATGTGTTTTTCATACATGCTTCTGTCTGCTAATAAAGCATTCAATAGGCATTGACAACTCTTTTGCTTTTTCTGAAAAGCCTAGGTTTGTCTTTAGCAAACATTTTGGGTCAAAATGGGTCAAAATGAACACAATTCTCCACATATAAAAAAAAAGCTCAGTTGTGAGTCTCTTCACACTGTGTGTTTCTCTCTCGTCCGTTTAAAGGGGATAGTTCAGCAGTTCCTGGTGCTGCTTATGACCAGTTCAGACGAAAGCCTGCAGTTCCTGAGCTTCCGGCTGGACTTCAACGAGCACTACAAGGAGCGGGACCCCCGCCTGCGGGCCTCCTTGGGTGCCACAAGAGGGCGCCGCAGCTCCAATATGTGAGAGAGTGATGGTGGTAGCGTAGCACCCACCCCTGCTCCAGTTCACAAGCCAAACCTGCATCATGGATCTCCAGCCTCCACAGATAGAGGGATATAATGAATGAACGAACGAACGAAAGAAAAAAGAAAGAAAGAAAGAAAGAAGGAAAAAAAGAATTATTCACAGCCTTTCCCCCATGCCATTGCCAAATAAATAAAAGCAAACACACACATTCACTTGCACACACACACACACACTGTTGGAATATATGAACTTAACGCTCCAAATGAAGAGTGTGTGTTTTTCAAAGTGTGTAGGGAGTAGGACAAGGTCACAGATCTGCAGTCAGTGTTCAGTGTGTCATCATAGCATCAGTGCATTGGAGTGTCTCGACTGCTTTTCCATGTTGTGTTTATCTGTGGTAACATAATATTTAATGGTTTCCTTTTTGGACATTTTTTGCCTTTTCAGTTTGCATTATAATGTTTTCATTGTTTTTGTTTGTTTGTTTATGTTTGTCCTGTATATTGAGGTGTGATGGCATAAAATGCCACCGTCAGAAAGATCTACCCTTTCAGGTGTGTTCAGCCTTAATGCTACGTGGTCTTGCGTGTATTTTTATTTAATTTGTTTTGAATGTTTACATGATTTCTTTCTGACTTTGACTCCCTCCTGTTGCAGTCTGTGACCTTTGTTCTGCATGTATAAACAGAAAGCATTGACTAGCCCTTCATTTCTCAGCTGCGTAAGGTGAATTTGTCCAATTCTTTGCACTTGCCTTGCCTTTAAAGCAACAAAGAAGAGAAAAGTAAAGTGACCCGTAAAGTTGCCTAGTGTGATGAAGTTCAGCCTTGAGTGAGCCCTGCGTTGTGTCTTCATTGAGGTGGTGCCTGTTGGTGACAAGCAGCACCACATGTTGCTGTGCGAATCTAAACCTTCCACCTGGTTTACCCTCCTTGTCATTGTTCCATTTTCATTCATCATTGGATGGGAGAGAAGGAGAGACTGGGTCTTTCTCTCTCAGCCCATCTTCACTGTATAGCACAGATTTATAGTTAAGTATATGATGTAAGCAAACACATTGTCATTTTTCTCTTTAATAAATAAACCTTTTTTAACAAGCTGTGTTGTGACGTTGGACAGGGGCCATAACAGGAATTTTCCATTTCTTCTTAACAGTAAGCAAAGCATCTTATTATATGTAACAATGAATTGCAGTGTCAAAGGTAACGGGTCAGTTTTACTTGTAAACGTGCAGCATAGTCATGCTGGTCCTCATTGGCCTTTCGTGGTCTATAAAGGGCAGTGAAGTGAAGCGGTGACACGGGTGAGATAAGTGATGTAGACCAGATACTGCATCCTCTGGTCTAGTGAACCTGAGTGAGCCCTGGATTGCGAAATATCAATCGAAACAGCAGTATCACAGCAGCATGCCCAGACCACTGACTTTAAAGCAGCCTCAGTCACACGTCATGTAATACAACCTGTTGTCTCCATCAAGAGTGCCGAAGAATTCCAGTATTTCTTATGGTCATACATCACCTTCTATCCAAACCAGTGGATGGCACCTTCTGTCTTTAATGCTATTTTATGTCTTACTGTAAGTAAGTTAATATTAGCCGACTCCAACGGATGGTAACTAGTGTTGGGTTAACCCCAACAAACAGGTACATGGGTATGCAGCTCATGCAAATGGTCATACTGTCATAAAGTCTTATTAGTCATACTGGAAATTCACCAGTAATGCTTCATATTACAGTGTTACAGTGTACCTACACCTTGAATTAACTTAAATAGCCAAATCTCACTGCAGGGATTTCTATCTGGTATGCTCTCGTTTTAAGATTTATGCTATTATGTTCAGCTGGATGTTGCGTGCTGCTGCATTAACCTTTAAATACAGATTATATATAAATACAGATTTATATATATATATATATATATATATATATATATATATATATATATATAAAGAGAGAGAGAGAGAAAGAGAGAGAGAGTAGGCTAAAAAAAAAACAGCTGCTGGAACCTATCTGCGGGCGGTTTTGCCAGAATGGGCTATTTTGGATTTAATTTTGTGTGTGACAGGTGAACAAAATTGGGCTGCTTTGGGATCAGCTTGGCGGGTACAATTGCAGCTGCCGCTATTTATGACATTACATGCTAGTGGTGTAGATTTTATATTGATGAGGTAACTATCCTCATCCTCACCAAAGTTTGCTGATCACCCGACAGAAGTAAATAGAAATAGCAAACGCAAACAGTATCTATGATCTCTGGGTAGGCTATTCGAAGATAAATTTGTTTTATCTGACTTTTTCGATTTCCTTCTTGATATCTTCAAAAATATAACTGGTAGGATAAAAGCACCAACTCAATTGGGATTAGACTCCTGAGCCTTGAAACGTCTGACATATGAGGGTATCCGTCAGTGTGCACTTCGGCATGCCATTTTGAAAGTAGCCAATAGGTTTGTTTGTAAACAGGCCCATAAAACTACATTCTTATGGACAGTACCTTAGCTGTCCACACGATGGCGCCAGAGCATATAAAGTTATAATGGGTCTCTGCAACGTTGCTGAACAACAGACTAGCCCACTGACCTTGAAAAAAGGGGTAGGGAAGCACTGCGTGGGATCTTGGAAGCTCTCTGCTGCAGTAATGTCACCAAAAATGACTAAAACATACACACAGCATATTTCACACTGGCAACTGGACATTTCACAGACGTATCATACTTCTTGGTTTAAATGTCACATCTTGCCTTTGTAGTGGTGTCATCACCACTGATGACCTCACACTCGCATGACATTTCATTCACAGACAGCATTTATGCTCCATAGTGGCAATTGCCTTCGGAGCAATGGCCAATGTAAGAGGACATGAGCGTTGCTAAGGCAGACCAGACTCCTTAGCAACACCGTCTGGCAGCGAGAGACATTGATGTTAATTCAAATGAAAGTGACACACATCCCTGTGCTGCTAACGACTACATCCATCCATTCTTTCTCTTACTCTCTCCTCTTTCTTTCTGTTGTGACTTTGCACTTTTATCAGTATATGAGTAGAGAGATATACTGAATTTGCTTGTATAAGTATGCACATCCTTTAAATATTAATGTGTGTGTATGTGTATGTGTGTGTGTGTGTGGGGGGGGGGGGGTTGTGTGTGTTTACATGTGGATCCACACAGCATCATGACTGTGCATCTGCTCATGCCGGCATGTGTGTGTGTGTGTGTGTGCACTGCCTCTTAGCTACCTCTGTATGTGTGTGTGTGTGCGTGTGTGTGAGTGGGTGGGCACGCATGTGCGTGCCTCTGAGTGTGTGTATGCGCATGTCTTGCTCACACTGCCTGCCTGCCTGCCTGCCTGTTCACCTCCTCCACTCCGCCGTGGCGTGCTGTCTTGTCGCACGAGCCGTGCCTGTGCGTGTGTGTCTAAGAAGAACTGTGAGGCACACACATCACGTCTGCTGAAGCAGCAGCATCAACAACAGCATCAGCATCAGCAGCAATACGGGAGAGAAGTGGCCAGTGGCTGTGCAGACAGCAGCAGGAACAGAATCAGGGAAAGGGGGAAGGAAGTCAAACAGCCAGGGCAGCCCAGACATCCCCCCCAGACTGAAGCAGCCCATCCTGGACAGCAGCCGAGGCGGACCCCCCCTCCCCTGCTCCCCTCCTGGAAGGATGATTCTGTGGGTAAAGATGGGCGAGATGGCCCTCCGGGATCTGGTGCAGAGGCTCAACAGCATAACACACAACATTGGTAGGAGGGGCAGTCTTGTGCTATTCTGGGTGCCCACATCAGTGGTGTGTGTTTGTTTGTGTGTGTGTGTGTATGTGTGTGTGTCCTGTATACCTGTGTGTCTCGGTTGTGTGTGTGTGTGTGTATGTGTGTCTGTGTGTTTTGTATGTGTGTGTGTGTATGTGTGTGTATACGTGTTTTGTATGTCTGTCTGTGCATGTTTGTGTGTGTGTGTGTCTGTGTGTGCATGTGTGTGGATTGTATGTGCATATAGTTTTTCACTGCTGTCAGGGAAGATTTGGTTGCAGTGGAAGTGAATTTGGGGATTTGGATTTTATTGCTGAATCACTTCATGTGTGACATTCACAAACACATATGATGGCTCCCCAGTGATTCAACTGTTTTTCTCCCGTCAAATTCAAAGTAGCTGGTTGATTCCAGGAAGTGGTTGCAACTGGTTGTATTAAAGTGAAATATATGTTTGGTGTGTATATCGGTGTGTATTCACTGGAACTGAGTGGTCAATGGTAGGGCTTTTGCATTTGCATATCAGATATGTGTGCAAGGTCACATAGATACTTAACCTAGACATAGTATAGTAATATAGTATAGTAGTATGAAATGAACATTGCAGAAACAATACTTCCTGCATCTTACTTGCAAGATGCATAATGCCTACATTTCACAGCATTTATTTTTTATTACAGCAAGTTTATTTACTAGACGGCTGCATTAAACTGAAACTGAACATGCAATCACATGCAACCAAAACACTCCGCATGTCTTGAGACGTTGGGTCTAGCAGTCATAGCAGCCTAGATCATGTGATGTTGATTCCCTATTTTATCACATGCTGTTGTGGATTGTCATAGTTGTCCTACTTCCTTACAAGGATGTAGGATGCCTGCAGGTGTAAGAGCTCAAAAAGGAAACTTGCACCATTACAGTGTGTAAACAGAAGAATATGCCAAGTCCACTAAATAGAAGTAGGTCATACCAGCTACCTAAGGGGAATCTTTTGCCAACCAGCCCTGCAAAGGAAACAAGATATTCATCTCTGTTTAGAGTAAGATGAATCTAAGGTCACGCAGCCTAAACACTCTCTCATCTAAGCGTTGAGGAAGCAAGGATGTTTTGTCACAGGCATAGAGATACTCAGTGTGAGATGTGCAGTGAAATTGTATCTGTTTGTCAGCCTGTTTCATTGCATGTGTTACACCCAGTATATGCATCACAGGGACTTCCCTAGGATACTGCTGTTAGATGGGTAGCATGAAAGTAAAAAAAAAACTACCCAGTCACTCGAGGTACAAATTGATTGTATCACACAGGACAGAGGACTGAATTATGAGTCATGGATTATAATTAGCCAGTGGTTTTACTGGAATAAGATAAATGACCTTTTGTTAGCTCTTATTGGTCAGGTTTCTGCAGAGATATGAGATCACACTTTAGACCGTGCTTTACAGTCATGTTGGACACATTTGTGGGTGTGGAAGAATGTCCGTTTCCAGATCTCATCTCACTGATGAATGATATTCGACGATAAATGTGATGGTGAAATGTGTGGAAGCGACTGCTCTTTGCGTCCCCCTCCAACGTGTTTGACCCAGTTCTGCGGCAGTGAGCTACGCGAGCCGATTAATAATGCCCCCCCCCCTTCATGCAACACATCAGAGGCATTCTCAGCCTGTCCAAGAATGCTGCTTACCTTTTTACGAGGACTGCAGATAAATATGGCTCTACATCTACTACTATATCTGTAATTTGAGTGCCATGCTGTCCCTCTATTGATTTAACTATAATTACGGCCCCTGTGAATGACCTTAAGGTTTGCAGTGGAATTGTAGATGCAGAGAGAATAGAGTTCAGCAATGAGTATTAATGCTCTCATATTTATTGTCACATAATGACTATGTATAAATACTCAGAAAATATGTATTTATCTGCTATGCCCAAGTTAAACATTTGAATCTGTTACTCAGTACATGTCTGTTTGTATGAACATAGCATCACTGCATTCATCAAGGTAGTCAGCTGGGCAGGAAAAAGTCAAACTAGAGTCCATATCTATGCATCAGCTTGCCTGTATTTGTGATGTCACCTGGAGGAGCTCGATTCCCTCCCCAGCACAAGAGGGCGCTGTGGCCCCTAACACTAATGCAGAAACACCCTCCTGCGGGCAGGGAAAAGCTCTCATACCTCACCACAGTCTTGTTTCAAGTGCATTCTTTAGCAATATAGCTTATGGTTTCAGTCTGATGCCCAACAAAAACAGCCGGTAGCACCTGAGGTTGGAAATAGATGGGATCCTATCAATATCGATGCCACTGTCAATTATGTTTATGTGGTCTGATTCATTATCAATTCTCTTATCAGTTCCTTACAGTAGAGAACAGTAGTCCACATAGGTTTTCAGTTTCAACATAGCCCAGAATGTAGCCTACATTACTACGGTGGCCATAATGGCTCATTAGAAGGTGAAGCATGTAGACCTGTGTTGTCTATTTTCATTTTGCTTTCAAAAGCAGCCAATCACCCTGGTCTGACTGAAGGACTCGATTCTCGGTTCTACTCAATTCTTGATTCCCACCCCTAGTAGGGCCACAGTATCATTGACTTCTGATGCTTCATCCACACAGTCGTGGTTTCTACTAGTGTTTCACAAGCTTAAGCTGAGTATGTGTGTGTTTATATCTCTAACATGCATGGAGTATGTTTAAGCTACATAAAGGTTTGGGCTGGGTCCTCCTGTCATTTGCTTGAAGTGACACCCTGCTTGGTTCTTGGCTGTTTTTCTTTCTGGTTACCTAACGCTTCCTGCTGGCTGTACAGCAGATACAGGCCGCATTGTTGCTGTGGTAACTGGCTTCAGTCTTGCATTCTGTGGTTGCCACAGGCTTAATTCTGTGATGGCCGCATCTTTTGTTGGCCTTGGTGGCCTGGGAGAGCTGGGCTTGTGTGTGAATGAGGCCTGTCTCTGGAGAAACTTCAGGGCTGCTTACAGGGCCTCCTTATGCTGTAAGAGGATGAGAGGAAAGGAGAATAGAGAAACCCCCCCCCCACACACACACACACACACACACACACACCACCATCTAACCTCTTCCTCTCGCTCTACCTCTCATTCCCACTCTCATCATTTTCCCACTCTGCCCTTCACAAAAACATACACGTTTCAGGCATCAAACTGTCCACCTTTATGTATTTAAATATTTAATTTAATATTTAAATATATTATTATATATATTTAATTATTGAAAAACAAGTTTCATCATCAAACTGTCCACCTTTATGTATTTGAATAAAAAAAAAGTTCTAAAATTTCTGCTCCGAGAGAGAGAGAGTGATAGATAGAGGTAGATAGATAGATAGATAGATAGATAGATAGATAGACAGACAGACAGATAGATAGATATTCATTTTCATATATAAATTCCCTTACCTTTACTTACTACTTTCCTTTTCTCCCCTTTCCCTGGTGTTTCTCCTCTCTGTCTGAATCTCTCCCTATTGGCTGACTTGGCTAATGATGACATGTAGCGCAGATGGAGCTCTGCACCGCTATATTTGAGGCATCGGCCTTGGGGACCTATCAGCACGTCTGATTGTGTTCACTCAGATAACACAGAACAGACCCCTCAATTTTTTTTTTTTTAATTCATATTCACTAACACTGCACATTTATGTATTTAAAAGAGAAACCCAGTGTGATTCAATCCATTGCCATGTTGTTTGAGGTCACCAAGTGCTGTTAGCTGGGAAAAGAATGAAAAAAATTGAGTTACAAGTTTGCTATTTGGTCTATGTTGTATCCCATTTTTATTGTTCTTTTTCCAACAGACAGCACTTGGTGACCTAAACAACAGGGCTATGGATTGATTCACACTGGATTTCTCCTTTTAGGACACAACAGGCAGCTTTTTATGTGGCTAATTTACCGGCTTCATAGTCACTCTGATGGTTAAATTGCTCTTTACAGGATGAATGAAGGCTCTCTCAGCTCCCTCTGTGCTTCTTCATGCAGTTACAACATCTGCAGTTTTGATGAAGGGAAGGGAGGTGGATTTATACCTCAGCAGTGACCACTAGTATTTATAAGGACATGTAATGTGAGGACATCTGAACCTTTGAGGACATACATGTCTCAGAGTCGGTGGGTGGCTAAATAAATTTGGAAATGGTATCAAAGTGGACTCAACCTCAAACAGTGGTGAAAAGTTAGTGTGTTGCTTTAAGGGCACGTTGAGATCCGTCCTACGGATCTTGTGGTGCATATTGCAGATGTGGTGAGTCATGGACTTCAGCTAAATTCAGAAATGCCCCAGCTGTGTGACTCTGCCACTGTGACGTCTATCTTTGTCTGAGACTGAGGCTGTACAGCGGTTTGCAGTGGTGCTGATAGCTGTGTCTATATCAGTGGCATGACTAAGCAATATGTTTAAGATGCAGTAATGTATGTGTTGAATGCATATGCTGTGCCCTAGTTGTGCCTTGTACGGTTCTTTAGCTCTCAAACAACTGAGAGCTCAATGACATTAAAGGTACTTTATGCACAAGAGAAACTAAAGTTTTCTTTTATTGAGATTTCATAGAAGAAGATAGAAGTTTTGATCTACCCTTGCTTCTCGGGGTGAATTTGAACAGAACTGCTAAGGAAAACAACAAAGAACAAACAGACTAACTGTTAAAAGACAGCAGTTCTCAGTACAAGTCTGGGCTGCCAGATTTCAAACAAAACTGTATTTCTTTCCCACAAAGGCTTTCAGTTGTCAACTTTGTTCTCCTCTTCCTCTCTTTCTTGAGCCCCCAGCTAAATCTAACTCAGTCCTCTACTCTGTGCTGTCTTGTCATCATCGGGGAAGTCACAGAGAAAGAGATAGAGAGGAGAGACAGAAAGTTAGAGAAATAGAGAGATAGATAGAGATAGAGAGAGAGAGAAAAAAAGTTTAGATAGTGTCCCCTGTGTGGCGCGAGCGAGCGAGGGAGGGAGCAGTAGCAGCAGCTTAGCTGTTGGTCTGCCTGGTCTGGTATAATTAGCCCCCAGCAGAAGGGGATTTACGCTTAAACGGCCCACAGATCTTCCCTCCTCCTCCTCCTCCTGCTCCCTCTTCTACCTCCTCTTCCTCCCAAGTGGCCGGCTGGACGGACGGCGTTCTTCTAGCACGAAACAAACACGCCTGCTGACCAAGCTTATGGGGACATGCAGCATGCACACACACACACACACACACAAACACACACGCCCCTTAGCTCAGTTCAGCTCAGCTCAGCACAGCACAGCACAGCACGCCTGGAGAGTGACAAGGGAGTGACGCAGAAGATTTTGGGGACATCACAGTTGTGGTGAGGACATCAAAGTCACTCTTTGCTGCCGTGCCCTCTCCGTCCGCGCTGGGACTCAGCCGTCAGCAGTCCTGCCAGTGGAAGAACCCTGCAGAGTTTAAGTTTGACTTTGCGAGTGTGTGTGTGTGTGTGTCCCTGTGTGGGGGTCGTCCGCCGGCTCCGGTCCTCATGTCTCTCCAGGAGCTGCTGCGTGAGGGCCAGGAGGCTCCTGCACGCCTGCTGTCTCGACTCAACCAGCTACTCCACAGTCTCTCTCTCAATGTGCTGGCTTCATCCCCCCTCCACAGCCGAAAGAACTCATGGCGGGGCTGGAATGGTGAGACAGTTAGTATGTTCAGGGTTGTGAGGTGTGATATGTTGAGTATGCTTGAAAGTGAATAGCTGTGTGTGTGTGTGTGTGTGTGTGTGTGTGTGTGTGTGTGTGTGTGTGTTGGGGGGTGGGGGCACCATCTCACCTGTTCTGTGTGTCAGGTTGTTTAGCATGTAGTCTGAAAAAAAAAAAATCTTTCTAGTGATTTGATGACTTGTGTGCAGTGTTGTATGTTATGTTATGCAGACATGGTGTCTGTATGTAAGTGAATAACGGACAGAAGGGGTGTGTGGGGTGTGAGTGTGTGTGTGTGTGTGGGGGGGGGGGGTAGAAGGCATCCATTTCTCCTGTTCTGTGTGTCAGTTGAAAAACCAAAAAGCTTCTTTCTGTTGCCTTATTCTGCAGCGTTGTACTATGTTATGATTTTCGGGTGCAGCGTTGTACTATGCTATGCTCCGCAGAGAGAGAGGGAAAGAGAAAGCATTCACCTCTGCTGTTCTGTGTGTCGGAAAGAACGGTGCTGTAAGTTCGCTATATGTCTGGGGAAAAAAAGGCTTCTTTCTGTTGACTCATGATTCTGGTCTACTGTGGGGATGTGACGGCCTCCTCCTCTTGATGGAGAGTTGCAGGAGGCTGAGGTTGCACCAGAGAGACCCCCACAGGGTTGTCTCTTTTCCATGAAGCTGTCTCTTAGTTTTTCTGCTTTGCACACACGCCCCTCTTGTCCTGCTGGGTTCTGAGGCTGTCAATTTTTGAAAAACAAACAAACAAAACAGCTTGTGTGTGCTGCATGCTGCAGTGGACATTGGCTGGTGCCTGCAGAAGCTTGTTGTCCATCTTGTTTTCCACATAAGACACAAATGACACACATGCCCCTGACAGGCGGTGAGGCAGAGGAGGACATCTGCCTTTACACTGTATAAGTTGCGTGCAAATCTGTCCTTTAAGCCCTACTGCTGTCTGTGAAGTGTTGTCCTGCAGGAGTTAGTGTAACAGTCCTCTGAACAGGTGACTGTTCACCTAATTCAGACCTGTGTGTGTATGTGTGTGTGTGTGTGAATGTGCATGTTTCCCAGCAATTATACATTTTTGCTTTGATCACAACACACAGTTTGAAGACACTGTATTTACCATGTCTTTCAGGAAGGTGTTAATGTCTTTTGTGGGGTGGCTCTATGTTGAGGTCATCATTTTGGCTTGTTTGTGATGTTTTGAAAGTCCAGAGGCTTTCGGGGCGATGTGGTTATGGAAGCTGAAAAGGCACCTTTACCCTCTAATCATCCTTTAAGTGCATGTCCTCTGCTGTGTCATTGCCCGACTGGTGCATGACTCACAGCATTTTAACTAATGGTTGCCAGTGTGACGTATGATTTGGGGGAAAAGACAACCCTCCAGTTTAAATCCTGCAGCCATTCGGAGATTCTCAGAGGCCCTGAGTCTCAAAGTGAGCTGAACAAAAATTTCACAACTCGGAATCTTTTTAAATATATATTTCCTGCTAACGGTGAAACTCGAACGCCAGTCCTCCTGGTGGGTTTGATAAATGGACTCATTCATTCAGAATTTACAGCTCTAATCTGTGTTGTACTGGCTAACAGATAACCGCTTTGTCAAAGGTCATAGCTATGTGATTCGAGAATGGCGGAGAACAGCAGTTTGTATGCTTAGCACAGCTCATAGGCCCGCAACACTGTTCGAGCGTGGAGATCTGAGCCCCCGGGGGACTCGCGCAGAATGGAGACTTTCAACTGCTTCCCGAGAGCGAGGCGGAGACATGTCTCCCGAGGCACACAGACCCCCACAGGTAAATTTGCGCACGGATTACAATCTACCTCAACGCTTCAACGTAACGTTAGCAAGTCAACAAAAGGTCTACAGAGTTAAGTGTAAAACAAAGGCAGGCCAACAAGCACACAGGCGACTAGGACGGTTTAGTATTTGTGAGGGAGAATTTAAATTCATGATAGCCCTACTTGCGGAACAGGCAATAAGACTGTCCAACTTTAAAGCGATGCTTCACTGTTTTGGCCAGTTTACTAATTTGCCATCTCCCCCAGAGTTAAGCAATTGAGTTTTACCTTTCTACAGTTCATCCTGCCGTTGTCTCAGTCTAACCTGAAGCTAAAAAGTCTGTTTAGTTAGTATATATCATTGAATTATTTAGTTGCCACTATCTCAACCATTAGCATCATGCTTAAAAGTGTCCGATATTTCATACAAAGACCGATGGAAAATGAAATGTGACGACTCTCTAAACGGATATGACATGAAACTAATTCATACTCTCATTCCGGCATAATAATCATGCAGGGCAAGTAGTTCAAGGCATAGATCGAGTAGTCAAAGCATAGCTCAGTGAGTTCAAGTCACTGTTCTTTGATGATTAGGCTACGCCAGAGAGAGAGGATAGTCGCATGAGTGAATAATATAAATATTAACGTATGTAGCCAAGCTGCTTTATTTCTCATACTTACTCATATAATTTTTTGAGAAATAATACAAGTGTCATGATAGCATGCTTTGCAGTGGCTTTAAAAACAATAACAAATACATTGCAGGCCCAGATTAAGAACCATCTTTTTTAATCTCTTCTTTCTGTCAGTGTATGGTCATTCAATACGGGGCAGGAACAATAGCCAATTTCCCCTATGTTAACCACTGTCAAAGCGTAAAAAAAAGGAAATGCTTACCTGACTTCACAGCCAGGGGCAACCGCTTCCGCCATCTATGAGGGAAAACAGGTGGCTCTCGCCTGATTTTGGGAGGAGTGAAGTGTGGTGGAAGTGGGCGTGGCTTACAGTCACAATAGTGTGCTTCTTGGCATTGGACATTTACACCTTGAGTCAAAGTAACAGGACAACAAACGGGGGGGAGGAGGATAAACCAGGAAGAATTGGAATAGAGTAGAGTAGAGACAGACAGCACACCTGTGCCTAGCAGGTGACAGACAGTGAAGATGAAGGTTAGGAAGGAATGTACAGTGCATCTGCAGCCTGTGAAAAATGGAGGCGGTTATGTACGGATTTCACTGGAAGAGGTGGAGAGCTACTATCACTTCTGTGTGTCCTGTGACCAGCTGCACTGTGAGTTTTTGGAGAGATCGTTTGATTGATTTCTCTCTAGAAGTATGACGTGTGTGTCTAATCTGCTGAAAAACAACACAACTGTAGCATACGAGGATGCCTAAACCCAAACATTTTTGATGTCAGCGTCTGTGCTGCTGTCAACATTTACAGATCTATTTATGTCCAGAAGAGATGCATTCTTTTTATGAATTGCAGAATGAAGTCATTGCTACTGGAATAGGAGGCCTATTTCACTATAGAGCAAATGCATTTATTTAAGCAACTAATGAAGTTATTGAAAGGCCTAAAGAAGCAGCAGCATCTTTTGGTGGACTCTTCATTTGTTGTTCAGACCAGCTGCTCTTCTCTCTGTCTCCAGCCAATGTTTACATGAGCTTTCATGTGAACAACACCATAAAGGAAGAGCATGTAGCCTGTTGTACTGTTATACTGTAGCATAGCACAAGGGCAAGTTTGTTTGCTCATATTCACTTTATGAAGTTGGTAAAAGTAGTATAAGTAAAAGTATATTCCAATAGCAATTAAGACCAAACTCTGAGCCTTAGTTGTCCCTCAACTTTTGTGTTGTTAGTCTGTTTTGGCATGGCAGTGGTTGTAACCAGACTGAACCTTGAAAACTTGTCAGATGATGTTTTTTGACATATTTTCGAGGCTCCTACAAATAGTAAAACGTTCAGACTCGTGGCAGGATTTTGTATGTACATTTGTGGTAGGGCTGCTTATTTTGTTAGCAAACGCTGAAGAAGGTAGGTCTGTTTATTCTGTCAGAGGTAACAGGATTTGCCATCTTGGTGACGTTGTATTTATTCACCGTGTTGGCATAAATCACACAAACCTAAGGTACTTGCCCATCTGTAGAAGCTTGCAAAATTGGAATCAACCACTTACATTCAGATCCTGGTAATGATGGGCTTTTGATGTTGCTATTATTATTTAGCTAGTATTTAGTTAAATGTGTAAAAAGTGTATCTTTCTGCCTTCAGCTGGATATTATTTAATTTGTTGATACGGGTTAATGAGGTAAGTCAGTAAAGATTTTGAATGATTTATGGTTAATTATCTTTGGGTGTTTTGAAATCTATCCATGTGGTAATGTTTCTGTGATGTTTGCTTTCACTTTATGGCCTCATAGGCTACATCACCTGTTCTGACCCGAGTTCTCTTTCTCCTCTTCCTTTTCCGTTGGCACGTAATGATGTCAGTGTATGCAAATTCCCCTGCAAGCATCAATATCAGTCTCTCATTTCAGATCAGACATGGTTTGAATTAGGGGTGAGAACTGATAAGATTTTGTCCTCATCAGTTCTCTTATCAGTTCCTTCCTAAGGTAGTCTTGAGGTTTTCAGTATCAACACACAGGTCTATCATGTAGCCTATGCTACCATTGTGGTGGTAACAGTTTATTAGAATGTGGTAAACCTTCTAGAACTGTGTTGTGTATTTAGATGTTTAATTTTAAGAAGACTCATTGATCTGAAAAACATGTTTGCATTGATAGCAATTGATAATGTCAGAGGCATACAATTCTGGATGAGCATTTGGAACTCAATCTGTGGAGCGACGAGACTAGACTTAAACCGACACCTTGGAGAACATAGGAGCTGTGCTTGTCTGATGGTGCATGAGTCATGATGTAGGATGGCGGGCATGGACATGAAGAGAGTTGGCATCGCTGGCACTTCCGTGTCCGCCCTGATGGGTCAAGAGAGATAACTGGCAGAGGAAGGCCATCTCCCATGGCACCTACGTAGCTGGGTGCCCCAGGGGCAGCGCCACCCAAAAACGTGCCTGGCAGACAGACGTGGTGTTTTTGAGCAGAAATGAGACTAGGAGATTATAGGGCTCTAATTGTTTTGTGGGTGGTTGTGAGGGCACTGGAAATTAAATGCCCTGAGCCATTGAGATGCTTTGATAAAGCAAGACAGACTGAGCCTGTTCCTCTTTGTTTTTTTTTGAGGGGGGGGGGGTAGGGGACAAAGGTGGGATGAGCGAGTTAAAGAACAGCAAGATAGACAGACTGTTTCTTTTTTTTAGGGGGGGGGGGGTTAAAAAGAAACAGCAGATGGGGGGTGGTGTTAAGTAAAGGAAGAGGAGAGAGAGACGGAGGGAGTGAGGGAGGGAATGAATGAGAGAAAGAGCACACTACCCCTCCCTCCTTTAGATAAACAAACATGTGCTGTTTGTTTGAAGGATTAGGACTGTTTGAGTTCATTGTTTTTCTTTCATATTGTAGCATATTGACTTCGGTGGACAAGGGAAGTTGATGCACACACATACACACACACAGCTGACTGTCTCCTTGATATCCTTTGGGTCAGACCTGAAGCAAGTCATGCAGGTGGACCTTCTCAGGGTGTTTTTTGGATTTTCTGCAGTTAGACAGTTAGATCAGCTTGCTTAAAAAAAACAACAAAAAAAACACCCCTTCCCAAGGGACAGTGAAATAAACAAACGATGCTGTTTGGAAATGGCTGCCTCCAACACTGCCAAGGATTACCTTTGAAGCAATTCAAAAAAGGTACAATTCTATAATACGTCATCCACTTCGGCTCAGAAAGAACTGCTGTTACTTGAAATTAATGTTTTTTTAGTACAAAAAAACAATGGTGGCTTTGAATAGCTACAGTAACATTACTCTCCGGGTGCTTAGCATATGGCCTGGAGTCGGATGCATTTCAGTGGTTTTACACAGTTTGTCTGAGGTCGCGAGGTTTTGGTTTTTGCCCATGCCCCAGCCAACCAAGCCAAGCCAGGCTATGAATGGGAGTATTGTGTTGCATTTGATTCTGTAGGTGATACCGCTGAGAGACGTATTGTGTCGTGTGAAAGGTGCTACTCGGTTTTTGCTCAGTTAGTAAGAGCGTGGTTTGTTGCCCCCTTCCTCCTCCTCCTCCAACCCCCCTTCTCCAGTGGACTGTCCCTCTTTTGATCAACAGATCTGGAACCAGTTGGCAAATGGGTCACATATAAGCCTAAACTTATTAGAGTTTGACTGGGAGAATCAACGCAGTTCAGCTGGTCAGACACACCTTTCCCAGCAGGTAGGCTAGTGCTGATATGATATGTAAATGTGAACAAATACACACCCCACTATCATGATGGCCGTGTTCACATTACCAGAAACACTTACAGGGCTGTAAAAAAAGCATAAAGGATCCTGTATCTGTTCCAGACGTGTTGAGAGAGAAGAGAAGTAGAGTATTAGAGTTGTAAAGTTTCAGTTAGTTGTAAAGAGCTGCAGTATCAGTTGCACTGGTGTCAAACAAGTAGACAGAAGACAGCAAAAGACTTCTGAGGAGGATATGACAGGGTTTGGGTACTAAAGGTCTGGTGGTTTCAGTTCTTGTTAATGTGTGGTAATAATGACAGAGCTTTTCTAAGTTCCTCTGAAGTTTCTGAAAGTTTCCCTATTCGGTAAGTGAATTAGTATTCGGTCTGTGTTTGATCAATCTCCTTGTTTTTTGCCCTACTAACAGCTCTTGGTGTCCTTAAACAACAGAACTATAGAGTGATTCACACCAGATATCTCCTTTGAGGGATTGGTTTTTTTTTTCTTCCATTGGCTGCCATGGTGCTAGGCCTTATTACTGGAAAAAGCACCTGCTGGGTACATCACTGACCATCAGTGGTCTAACACTGTGAGTCTGGTCTTCTTGGAAAACTCCAAGTTTTGCTGTTATGCTCGCATTTTATAGTTTCTGTTGTGATGAACAGATACTGCAGCATGCATGCAGAAGTCAGCAGTGACAGGAAACAGCTCATTAAAAACAGCCATTTCCTCTCAAGGCCTGGCCATGCCTTGGTCACTCACCAACCCTCACGTCCTCCCCCAGCGGCCCTGGACTGTTTGTGTCACGGTCAAAGGCAAACGGCCCCAGCAAAGAATGCAGGTTTTTCCTCTGCTCTTTTGCGGGACCCAAAGAGTGTGTGTGTGTGTGTGTGTGTGTGCCATGTTTGCTCCTCAATGATCCTAACAGCAAGATGGTCTCAGCTTCTTGCCTCAGGGTAAGGTACTGTGGGAAAAGAGACATTAAGTTGAATGGTTGTCACACCACTTGTGTGTGTGTGTGTGTGTGTGTGTGTGTGTGTGTGTGTGTGTGTGCATGTGTGTGTGTATTGTGTGATGTATGGCATATTAGCAACTATGTTTGGTGCAGTGCAGTTTTCCATTACCAACTAGCTGAGTTGCTAACTGGAAAGTAACCATATTTTTGTGAAACACAACCCAGGAGCGCCATGTGCATCCTGTCTCGGAAGACTCGTCCTTTCATTTCAGAGGATAACGAGACAATTCCATTAATCCATGGAGTCAGACAGTCCTGCTGGGGAGGACACATCTCAAGGAAATTACATATTTGAAGAGGGGGGGTTCGGGGTGGTGCGTCGTTCTTTTCAAAGTCTTTTTTCAGCTCATCCCTAAATTCACTGGATGTGACATGGACGTGTTCATTTGTAAAGTCTTCAGAGTAGAGGAAGATTGAGCTGTAAAGTGATGTAATATCTGGGAAACTTCATCTCTTATTGAAGAGCAAAGGGGAAAGCAGTGTCACAGGCCCTGGGTCTGAATAAATAATTCATTTTCCACGCTCCAACCTGAATTTGTCGGGGCCGGGGCCAGGGGAAGGTTAGAACTCTGCAGCGAGTAGAACTCGAATGAACATTCTTAATGTAGCGTGTTTAATGTAGCCTACTGTACCTGACTAAGGCTTTTGTCCTTTCTTAGTTCCCATCCTGTTTCAGTCAGTGATTTCTGATAATGAAGTCTTCCTGGAGCTCTCTGATTTCTGATAAAGGAAGTTATGCTCTTGAAGGGTCGATAAAATACTCTTCCTTGTCCATTGTGTCTGCAGTAACAAGATGAAGAACTTATTTATCATTATTCATTAAATGATTCCATTCCCTATTCAGTTGCCCAGGGTCTAATCTGTGTAAAGGGCTGTTCAGACCAGGAACTGTGGCTAAAATAAATATATGGACTGCTGACTAACAAACTGACTAAAGAAAGACTCTCCTCATGCTGATGAATTACATGTTTAAAATTCAGTGGTTCCTGATTGATTGTAAACTTTTTATGGTTCTCAAAATCGCCCTGAAATGCATTCCTAAATGAGGTTGTTTCACATCAGTGTTGTAGGGCGCGTAATGCTGTCATTAGTATTAACCAGAACAATATTTGTCAGAACGATAGTTGTCTTTGCTGTTAGGGTTATCATTATAATTCCTAGTGTGAGCGGCCCGTCACACACACACACCACACACACACACACACACACTCAGCCATGAGGCTATGGGACATGGAAGGGACATTGGGGGGGGTGGGTGGAGATAGAGAGAGAGAGATGGAGAGAGAGAGAGATGGAGAGAGCGGAGGGGTTGTAGAAGTAGTGTGTCCTAAAATAAAACTGACAACAGGTGGTGCAGAGACCACAACATGATTGAATAGAAGACTGGGGATGACAGTAAATGAACAAGCTCATTTTGGCTAATGGAGGTAGTGATGGTGGATGGTGTGTGTGTGTGCGTGCGTGTGTGTGTGTGCACGTGTGCGTGTATGTATGTGTGTGTATGTGTGTGTATGAGTGTGTGTGTGTGTGTGTGTGTGTGTGTATAGATGTATGTTTTGGGGGGGAGGTGGGCTGTCTGAGATTATCGTTCTCCCATGCCACCCCCCCCTTCCTGTGTTTGACCTGTTCCTTTACTCTTCTTGTCCTCTATGGCCATGTGTTCCCACAGACTGACTGTAACCCAAAGCCCTTGTCCCCTCCGCAGCTCTGAGGTAATGCCCTTTACCTGGGTGTGGGAGAGAGAGCTTTACGCGCTCTAGACAGGGATTAGGTTGCGGAGGGTGTGCGTGCGCTCTCGGATAAATTAGCCCGAGGACCCGCGGAAGCGTCTGTGATGTGTTGGTGAGAGTGGCCCCAGGCTGAGGAGGGGGACGTCGGGAGACATGGGATCCTTTTTTGGGGGTGTATGGATGGGTGGGGACGAGGGAACTTCCCATCGGGTCCCAAAGACGGGTCGTGTCACCCGAGCCATTTCCAGCTCATGAGTGATAGTGAGGAGAGCAGGCCAGTGGGGGTGAAAGGTCGCGAGGCGTACGTCACGAGGTCGTCGAGAGACACACACACAACGTGCTGAAAAGATGCAAAAGAGGGGCCAGGAGAAGTGACATCTCCCACAGCTCTCCATCTGCAAAGCACAATATAGGTTGACAAACAGACAGAATTTCACTGCATCTTAGACCCATTACTATAAACATGTGACAATGGAATGTCCTTGTATCCTTATTTACAGCTTTTCAATCGATGGCTGAAACAAAGGCCTTTGTGGTGACCTGGTGAGAGTAGTTCTGATGAAGCTGGAGAGAGTAAGGAGTCTGGCTGCATGAGTCAAAAAGCTAAAAATAGTCTGAAACTTGGCATGTGCAGACACACACCTCTCCTCAAGAGAAGCTACTATGCTTCCTCAGCAACACCAAACGCACTATTAATAGGCAGCATTTGCATTAGTGAGAGAAGTGTCCTGTCGTGTCATATTCATATGAGGGCAGTCTTCTCTTGTCCTGACTTTCTCAATTTAAATCTCTCTTTTTTTGAAAAATGAAATGGCACTTCAGTGGGTATTTTGTAATGCTTTTTACATGTCAACAAACAGGTGGTCTGAGCATTTGTGCATTGGAAGAAGGGATAAAAGTTTGTGTGTGTGTAAGGGCACTCTGTGTGTGTGTGTGTGTGTGTGTGTGCGTTTGTGCCTTTTCTAGTGTTGATTTGCATATCAGAGAGGGAACATTGAATGCAGGGCAGTCGCCATGGTGGTGTTGAAGGCTTTAGAGCTCTTCTGAATAACAGCACAAAATACCCTGTCTGTGGTGTGTGTGTGGTGTGTGTGTGGTGTGTGTGTGTATGTGTGTGTGTTTGAAGTGCTGGGAAATGCTTTATCTCTAGTCACTGAAGTGAGGACAAGGCCAGTAGAGGTTGGTGTCTAGGGCGCACTTGGACATGGAGTGATTAAATGCCATAAGTGCCACGGCGCACTAGACAGCTGTCTGCACGCACACACACACACACACACACACACACACACAAACACACACACACACACACACACCACACACATGCACACACACACACAAATAGACAGCTGCACACACATAAACACACACACACACACATGTGCACACACACAGCCGGCAAATAGACAGCTGTCTGCTCTTTCCCATCACTTGATACACCACCTTTCCAGCCACAGTTAGTGCACACACACACACGCAGAACACACACACAGTCATAACACACACCCCTCAAGGCGGACCTTTTCTTTGATAGGTTGCCTATTCTTAAACAAAGAGGCACTGCCTCTCCCTCCCTCTCCTCTCTCCCTCCTCTCTTTTCTCTCTCTCTCTCCTCCTCCTCTCTCTCTCCCTCCCTCTCCCTTTCTCTCTCTCTCATTCCTCCCTCCCTCTCCCTTTCTCTCCCTCTCTCTCTTTTTCTCTCTCTCTCTCCTCCCTCCCTCTCCCTCCCTCTCCCTTTCTCTCCTCTCTCTCTCTCTCCCTCCCTCTCTCTCTCCTCCCTCTCCCTTCTCTCTCTCTCATTCCCTCCCTCTCTCCCCTCTCTCTCTCTCTCTCCCTTTCTCTCCCTCTCTCTCATCGCCCTCTCTCCCTCCCTCTCTGTCACCCTCCCTCCATCTCTCCCTCCCTCACCCTCTCTATCACTCTCCATCTCTCTCTCCCTCTTTCCTCCATCTCTCTCTCTCTCTCTCTCTCTCTACTCCCTCTGTCAGTCTGTTCGCCGCCAGACCTGCTTACTGGGGGCTGATTACTGTGCGTAGCTCCTGAGTGAGAGAGTCTCCATGCGTGTGCGTGAGAGTGTGTGTGTGTATGTTTGTGTGTGAGGGTGAACGAGTGTGTGTGTTAGTGTGTGTACGCATTTTGAAGGAGGCTTAAAACCTCCCCCCCCCACCCCTCCTCCCTCATTGGGTTCTGACGGACTTTGCATCTGGCTTCTGCTCCGAGCAGTATCCTCTTTCCTGCCTAGACGTCTGTGCAGCCTCCTGCTCCACCTGTGGGAGAGATTGTGTGTGTGTGTGTGGTGTGTGTCTGCGTGTGTGTGTGGTGGGTGCCGTCATGTGTATATGAGAGGTGGGAGGAGGTAACCTGAACCAGTGATCAGTTAGCCTGCCTGTGTGTTGGTGTGTGTGTATGTTTGTGCGCTCAAGATGGGGGTGTGACACACACACACACACACTCGCAGCAATGGAAAAGCTACTCTACAGTAACGGAATAACGGAAGGCTAGCAGCTAGCAGTTAGCGCTACCTGGTGCTGCTGTCGCTGTCGCTGTCTCTGTCTGTGCCACACGAAGACTGATCCAGTCGCAGGGCGAAAGCAGTGACCTGGTCAGGGGGGAGAGCTGTGCTGTGGCAGCACCGAGGCAGCATGGCTCTCAATCGAGTCTCCCTTCTCTGCCAGGACATCACCAGGCTGTGGCTGCAGCTCAAACTGATGACAGGTACGCCAGTGGTGCTCGACTGGACACTGCTGTCAGCTCTCTCCTAGACCTTATTGTGAGCTCTCCTTGTACTGTACCTGCCTCTCATTTCACCTCTCTCTCTCTCTCCTTCCTTCCCTGTCCTCATTGTAGACCTCTTTTTCTGTTTGTTTCTCTCTCCTTCTCCCTCTCTGTCTCCCTCCTTTTTTTCCTCTCTCGTCCTCCTCCCCACTGTAATCCTCCTTTTCTTATGAAGCTCCATGCTGACATATTGATTGATGGTCAGGTGTGTGAGGTGCTGTATTTATGCTTGATTGTTTTCCTGGTCCTGTACAGTGTTGGTTTATCAGATAAGTCCATGGGAACTGCTGTTGCTGTTGTTGCCCTGCTGAGAGAATAGTGTTTTTTTTGTGTGTGTGTGTGTGTGCGTGTGTGTGTGTGTGTCTGTGTCTGTGTTTGTCAGAGGCATATGAGTCGACCGTGTCCATGTTTATTTGGTTGTTTTTGCTGTGATATTTGGATTGTTTTTGCATGGGCTAACACATGCTAGCATCCTGCCACAGCATAGAACCCTCTTCCCCAAGTCATGTGGTGCAGAAAGTTCAGACAGAAAGTTTGAAAGTAAACACTCCTTTGTTCCTCGTTTGCCAAACCCAGCTGCGAGTGCAATACGGATGCTGACGGCGGCTGCCAAAACAAACAGTCGAGTCTCTACGTTGCTATGCCACTACACTCGCTCGCTCTCTCTCTCTCTCTCTCTCTCTCTCTCTCTCTCTCTCTGCCTCCTTGACAGATGGGCAGGTGCCGCTGGCCAAAGAGAGAGTTTACAAAACTCCGCCAGACTGGCTGGCACCTGGGCCATACACCTAGCCTCCGAGAGCACGCGGATGACTGGGATTAGTCCCAAAGGATCAAACTTCACCTGAGCTGAGCTGCCAATCTGCGCTGCTGTTTTACCTTGTTGCCATGGCAAAGACATGTGTCTCTGCCCGCGCAGCCATCTGTGGAATTTGCTGTGCCCTCCCCTGATCAGGAAAGAGGTTACACTACTTACATCTATGCCCTCTAGTATCCTTTGGAGGGATGCTGGTGCTTCTGTAGCATATGTATTAGCCATGATGTGTGTGTGTGTGTGTGTGTGTGTGTGTGTGTGTGTGTGTATGTGGCTGTTTGTGTGTGTATAAGTGTAGCTGTTTATGGGATGGGTTGTCTGTGTGGGTGTGTGTGTGTGTATGTGGCTGTTTGTGTGTGTATGAGTGTAGCTGTTTGTGGGGTGGGTTGTCTGTGTGTGTGTGTGTGCACTCGTACGTGTGTGTTTACAGTGTGTTTGTGTGTGTGTGTGTGTGTCTGCCATCATAGTGTGAGTACAGTCCACGTGTGGAGCAAGAGCGTGCAGTCCTGTCTATCTGCCTGGCAGGCCATTGGCATAGCGGGTTCCATTCGGCCCAGTGAGCTGTGTCCGGGCAGCAGTGTGTGCCAGCCAGCGGAGCGACCCGCTGTTCAAGCGCGAGCCGCAGGGGCTGTGCCACATGATCCCTGTCTCTCTGTTGCACCCCGTCCTGTGTCAGTCACACAGACCCACCTCAGGCTCAGGTGCTCCCAAGTGCCCTGCTGACCAACTTCGCTGGCTTTTCAACTGGAAATGGAAGCTTCATGCTCTTATTAGCAAAGCTATTTAAAGCTACAGCAGGCAAGATTTGATGCTGTTTTTTAGGTTCATTTAGCTGTCCGTTGCTATTTAACGTGCTGGAAGGATTTGTGTGGTCCTGTATTTTTGACGCATATCTTCATGGCTGATATTTGTCTGCAAAGTTTGTCTTTAGAGGGCAAGTGAGTGTTGTTGATCATCTAAAGACAACAAGATGACCGTCCTCTCTCACACTCAAACTCCTCTACTCCACACTGTGTTACCATCGCAGTGTGTCATTAGAGTTCAAGTTCACTGACCCTGGAACTGAACTAGTGCTGACACTTCTTGGAGTTGAATGGTGTTACCATGGGTGGACTTTCTGTGGGGAAATGTGAAAAGTGGAAATGGCGGTCACACACTGATATTTTGTTGTTTTGTTTTTTGGCTGACACTGAGCCACATTTGAATGTAAATGAAATGGAACGGAGCTTGTATGAATTTGTCTGATATGGGATAATGCATTATTACAATCTGCTCTGCTCTGCTCTGGGTTTTACACATATCTAAATGGAGATAAAGTCTGTGTGTTTTTAATTTTCAAACTCTGTTGTTGGGGTGTGTGTGTGTTGGGGGGGGGGGGGGTCTTATGGGTGGAGAATGTTAACCATTTGACCCAGTTGTTTCACTGTGGGAAACCCACCCCTCCTCCACCTTTAGTGGGATGCTCTGTTTGTGTGTGTGTGTGTGTGTGTGTGTGTGTCTGTGTGTGTGTGTGTGTGTGTGTGTGTGTGTGTGTGTGTGTTTATTGGCTGAGCTCTGGGCTCTGATGCAGGGCCCTGTGTCACTGGCAGATGGGGCTTCACTAAAGCCTGACTGTAATGCCTCATGATGGAACCTGGATTCCCCCCTCTGATTCCCTACACATGGCTGCGGCATTGGCCACACACACACACACACACACACACCACACACACACACACACACACACACACAGGCTCCACAGGGTCCAGCTTTAACCCTACACACACACACACACACACACACTGGGTCCAGCTTTAACCCTACACACACACACACACACACAAACAAACATATGCACAGTTGCCCTTTCGTGGCTCCATCATGTCAGTTGGTTTGTCTGGACACATACAGAAATATGGCATCCATACAGACACACACACACTCCATCTTCACATACCAGTACTGCATGCCCACATACACTCTATTTCTCACATGCACACACATATGCTCACTCAATCATTCACTCTCTTTCTCTCACACACACACACACACACGCAATAAGACAGTTTTAATCATACAGTATGTCTGCACAGATATTTTGAATATTGCAAACATTCCCCAGTTGTTAGCCCGTGCAGGATATCTTCTTAAGGAGATTACAGGGGTTCATCTTCCTGGTCTTCTCTCAGAACCCTTCTGAAAGGTGTATGTGGTTAGGGTGGGGGAGATTTCTACGAAGTGAGTGAGAGAGTGTGTGTGTGTGTGTGTGTGTGTGTGTGTGTGTGTGTGTTGTTATGTGGTAGTTCTTCTTTGCCATGCCCAGGATACATAGGGCATATCCTAAAGACTTGCCTCATTCAGATGTCTGTAATACCTATGATCCAGCTTTGTTATACAAACAGGTTAAGACTTGAAGGTGAAGCTTTGTTTGAGATGAAGTGCCCTTCACAAAATGGGGACACAGGATTTTGATTTAATTCTAGTTAAAACATGTTACACTAGAAACAAAAACAAAAGAAATTCCAGACAAAGAGGAGAGAGATACAGAAGAAAGAATTGTAATGAAGAGGAAGAGTCATAATATGGTTGGGCAGTTCCTTGGAGCGAGGGGTTTTTGACACATTCATAACGTCAAATAAATTCTAGGTATTTGTGTGACATGCTTAGCCTATATAGAATTTGTGATCCTTAGCCTACATGGAATTTGAGGATTTGGAGAAGTGGCATAGAAAACATTGTACCACAAAATGTAGATAACACTGTAGGCTGCCATAATGTAAAACTGCTAATTTTCAGAAAACAAGACAGTCCCCGTTTTGTCGGTGGTTTGTCCCCAGTAAAATACAAGAAAACCCACTTTGTCCCTAATTTTTGAAGCTAAAACATATTTAGCTTAAAAGACTTATTTTAATGATCTTGATCGTAGAAATAGGAATGTCCCTGATTTTCCTCTCAGAGGTTTGGTCACCTTAGCCTTGAGCAACACTGATCCTCCAATGTGAATAATGCAGAGGAGGGACACCTGAGCAGACGGAAAAAGTAAGTGAGAGAACGAGGGAGTGAGGAAACGGACGCCGTGACGTAGCGAGCAAGATGAACATGTCACGAGCCTTGTGTGCATCTCAGCAGCAGGTCCTGGGACAGTTCTTGTTCGGAATAGACCCAGTAATGACCGGAGCATACACACTGCCTTTTTTTAGCCTTATGCGGTGCAACAAACGACTAACGTTTCGACGCACAGTCCTCCTTAGAGTCTTGTGTGCATCTAACAAACAAACAAAATTGTCCCAGAGAGGAACTAGCAACAGCTTCTCCTATTTTTCTAGGCCAGGCTACTTTGTTGTTTACATGTCTGCACGCTTTCACAGCAGTGGTTTTTCTCACCCTGACCAAACAAAAGTGTCTGTCTAAAAGCGGCAAAGAGCACAGAATCCTTTTTCCGCTGCCATTCACTGAACTACAGAGTGGGTATTGTAGCGTTAGCCACAGTTAGCTAGCTAGCGCTGGACTCGACTCAATTAAATATGTATAGCGTTTGTAAAGAATCCTCCTTCTTTGCTGAATGGCATGACCCCCCCCCCCATACACACACACACACACACACCCACACCCCCACACACACACACACACCACCCCTATTCAGTGCTATCAGCCCCCCAGCACTGAGCCATTCTCAGAATGAATAAGCAGCATTCTTGTATACCCCCCTCACCAAATCCCTCTTCGCTCTCTCTCTCTCTTACACACACACACACACACACACACACACACACACATACACACTCACTCACACTCACACACACACACACACACATACACACACACTCTCTCGTACGTGTCCACACAGATACACATACTCCCTAACACAAGACAAGAAGAAGTGCTCTATAGTCCCTGTGTGAGGGCCCAGTGTACATTTTGTGGATGTTTGTGGAAGTCCAAGAAGAGCTCTTCTTTTCTTTTTTCTGTCTAAGTGTGAAGCGATGCTTTTCAGCCCATCTCATTTCTCTGTGTTGATAAACAGTGTGGTTCCGCATGTGTGAGAGGCTTAAACTGTGGGGTGTGTGGGATTGGATGAGGGGCAGAGGGGGGCATGCGGGTATTCTGGGGTCTGTTTGTTCCCTCTGGGGGCATTGAGGACATGGGGGGTATGGAGGGGTTTTTCGCGTGGGAAGAGTGGAGGAGAGATGAGATTGAACATATCCGACTCGCTCCCAGTTCCACACACAAATACACACACCCACAAATACACATATACACACACACACACATACACACACAGACACACTCATACACTCATACAGAGGACCCCTACACGCACACACACACACACACACACACACACACACACACACACACACACAGGACCCACACGCAAGGTCTAAGTTTAAAAAGCTTGTCAGCAAAACAAAAGAAAACTATCATTTTTTTTCTTTTTGTGGTTTCGTTTCTTGTGATTCTGAGCTGACACCATGTGTTTTTGTGGAAGGAGTGAATGATTTGATTCCCTCATATGGAGGATATCCTCTGTGCTGACGGGAGGAAACATGTTCAGATAGACAGAAGAAAAAGAAGAACTTGAGTTGGCTGGGGAGAGGAGAATCGGAGAGCACAATGCAAAGGAGCGGATATTTTTAACAACAGTGAAGCCTTATCTGTGTTTTCAATAGAAAATGCATATTTGCGCACGTCTATCGTGTTAAGTATATCAACATATGTGCTCACTGTGGGAAAGAAAGTAAGAAAGAGACAGAGGTCAGACCCACACACAGGTTCAGGTCTATTCTGTATAGAGAGAGAGTTTGTACCAGTTCTACCCGCACTTACTGTACTACTGATGGATAAAGGTAAGGACAAGTAATACTTTTGATGTTTATTTTGATGTTTTGTGACCATTATTATTATTATTAATAATAATTATAATAATAATAATTGTGACTATAATGATGAGAGTTGTGTTTGTATGTGAAATGGGTCAGTCAGTGTGTCTGCGTTGCAGTGGGCTACTTCAGGTCAGGGTCAGATGATACGCTCTCTCAGGCTTTCTAGAATCTTCTCTTAACCCAGCTGGCTTTAACACCTCAACTCAGGCAGTGTGACAGCTGTCAAGAGGTGCCAGGGGGACATGGGGGCGCATGCTTCACCACTCGCACACACTCTCACACACACACACACACACACACACACACATAGTGGGATATTGGTGAACCTATCAGCTCACCCCAGACATGTAAGATCCCAAGCCAGAAGCCCCCCCTGGAGGGCAGAGAGAGAGAGACAGAGAGAGAGACAGAGAGAGAAAGCAACTAGCTGTGGAAGGCAGTGTGAGAGGAGAGAGAGAGAGACAGAGGGAGAGACAGAGAGAGAGGACAGAGAGAGCAACTGGTTGTGGTGGGCAGTGAGAGAGGAAAGAGAGAGGGAGAGAAACAGAGAGAGAGAGGGAGAGTGGAGAGAGAGAGAGAGAGCGAGCATCTAGCTGTGGGCCACTAGTGGATACTGGTGGATTCTCTAAGCTGTTTAGGCACAAAGGATGGCTCTCTCTCTGTCATGGCAGATTGTTTGTAAGAGTATGTGAGGTTGGTTAGTGTGGGAGGCTATGGAGGCAGGCATATGTGAGCGCCACAGGCTCTGCTCTAGTCCTGCCGTTGCACCAATAACAGGCTTTGGGCTCGGTAATAGGACCGTCTTACTCAGGGCCTAATCTCATTGCCCTCTTTCGCTCTTTCTCCACTGACCCACTGTAAACCTGCAGTCTCTCTTTTTCTCCTCTCTCTCTTTCTTTCTCTTCTCTCCCTCTAATTCTTTCTTTTTCTCTTTCTTTTTCTCTTCCTCTTTTTCTTTGTCATTATTTTTCTTTCTTTCTTTTTTCTGTTCTCTCTTTCTCTGTCTTTCTTTATCACTTTCTTTCTTTCTTCCTCTCTCTCTCTCTTTTTTCTTATATGTCTTATTTTGTTGCCGTGGTATTATGTTCAATCATGAAGCACCAGGAAGAAGTATTCTTATATTCTTAAACTATCTTACGCTCTTATACTGTCTGCTCTGCTCATGAACATTGTCTTTACCTACTAAGACATTGATGTTGCTTGTGACTGGTTGTGTATGTTTTGTGTGTCGTCAAATGAATGAATGGTTATGCATAGGATGTTGGTCAATTTGTTTTAACGAGGTTTGGCTTTATTGTTGCTCATTACACCTGCCCAGGAAATAGAAAAGCAAATAGAAATGACCTACAATCTGATCTGGCACCTTCTCTCTCCTGTGAGATTGATGGTCTTTGCATGTGGCTTCTGATGCAGGTAAACCAGATCAGGGATCACTTAATCAGTCAATTGACATCAAATTGTAATACATGTAATGTGGTGAAGTTTCAGAATGAGTGAGGCAACATAGCCTGAACACAAGTATACCATGTGATTTGTGTTGTTTTTGTTTGTGCGTGTGTGTATGTGTGTGTTAGTCAGTTTCTTCTTCAGATAAGTCTGTTATCTGCTGCCCCCGCCCCCCACCAACACACACACTCACACTCTCTCCCACCCCCTTGACCTAGATCCCCCGCAGGCTTGCATGGCTGGTCTTTATCCTCAAAGCAAATACCTGAGTAATCCACCCATGTTCAGTCATCCAGTCGTCGGGGGGTGTCGGAATTCTGAACGTGACTGAGTGCGTGTCTGTCTGAGTCTGCCCTTTTGATGAGGTCATGCCACACTTTGCAAGTAGCAAGTTATTACTGATAGGAACTGTGCCCGGTATCTCTGTGGTTAGGACTGGTGATTAAACTCCATTTGTTTTCTGAGTAACACTGCTGCCAGTTCTCCTTCAAGAGTTCTCTTTTATTTGACTTTATGTCAGCGGTTCATAGTTCAAGTTTTGTGTCGTAATAAATAAAGTCGTAAATAAAGTCCTTGAGTGCTGTTAGATACTTGTTTCATTACATCAGTGCTATTATTTTATGGGGCCAGATCAAAGAATAGGCGTGACCTTCAATTAATTATGCCTCACAGTGATGTCAACATTACACAATCAGCAGTCGGTTCAATGCCAGTCAGTCAATTTGAACTAATAATTATTCCTAATAACTTTCCTATGACTGATACAAAGAAATGTTGACAGGTTAAATGATTGACAGATTAAATGATATACGGACACTTACTGTCTATTGTTCTTACATTGTTCTGTTGAGACGGATAAGAATCGTAAATGTTTTAACGGGTCTCTTCCATATGAGTACCTAACAACTTAAAAGCAACACTAAAGAGTTTTGTTGATGCCTTTTAGTTAGTTAGTGGACTAGCTTCCTAAAAGGCACTCAAAACCTTACAAGCACTTCCCCAGACCTTATTTGCAGTACTAGAAGATGCTAGCTGGTGTGTGGTGGAAGTGCAGTCAGCAATGATATGACGCTAACACACTAACACTACCACTAAGACTAACTCTGACAATAGCACTAACACACTAACAATGACAATAACCCTAACACACTAACACTCAAATCCACTTCTTCTTTAGTGCATCTGTTCTCAGCGCTCATGCTGTCACACATGATCTCAGAGTACCTGAGTTTCACCTGCTCAGACACACGAGCAAGCATAAACACACACACACACGCACAGACAGAAATACACACACCCACAAACACACACAACAGCAACTTCGGATCGGGAGGTGTACGGCCCAGTTGACCAAAAAGTCCAGGCCCCTAGTCAACTGACAGGAGATTTTTGAAGTGTCACAAGGGAGGTTTACTAACGTTCTACATGCTAGCTAGGCTAGCTGACATCTGTTACACACACACATGCACAGACAGACGTATACGCACACATACTCGTGTACACACACACACACACACACACACACACACACACTGCGTAGGTAGGGATATTCCTCATGCTGCTCTTCCTAGTACTGCTCTTACTGTCATTCCTGCTCACTACTACTCCAAGTCATGTGAATACTCTATGCACACACACACACACACACACACTCACACTCTGCTGCAGCAGTGGAGGTTCCCAAAGCAGATTACTCCCTAATCCAGTGTCATGCCGCAGAGGAGGAAATCATGCGTCTGTTTTTTTGTTTGTTACTTTTTGTGTGTGTGTGTGTGTGTGTGTGTGTGTGTGTGTTTGTGTAAGACATGCATTTAAGTCTTTGGCTGTGCACCACCCACCCATCCCATCAAGGATTTTTTTTGCTTGTGTCTCAGGATGTTTTAAATGATGTGCTTTAAAATAAAGGGCACTGTCCGATTGTTTGTGTGTGTGTGTGTATGTGTGTGTGTGTGTGTGATGATGTGAGAGCCAGGGGGAGAGCAAATGAATAAAAGAGAGCGAGTGAATCTGAGGAAGTGGGTCAAGGCTGAGTGGCTGGAGAGACTGTGTGTGTGTGTGTGTGTGTGTGTGTGTGTATTTGTGTGCGTGTTTCTTCTCACTTTTGTGTGTGATTTGAAGTCCGTTCACTGTCTCTCTATTTAGCAGCAGTGTCTGATTTTGTATCCGATATGACTAATGACAGCATCGTCTAGTCTGGTCTAGTGCTGTACCGTGTAGGCCAGAAATGAATCTGTCAAAATGTTTGTGTTTTGTCTGCGGGGGTGTTTGTTTGTTTGTTTGTTATGTCTGACTCGTCTCTCTGTCTGTCTCTCCCGTCAGATGAGATCATGCAGCAGGATAGCAGCCCCCTGTGCGCCGCTGACATCGGAACTGACCTCAGGAAGCAGTTTGCCTTCCTGTCAGGTGAGTTTCCTCTCCGAGATCCTTTCTTCTCACCCCTCTTTCCATCTTTGCTCAGATCAGTTAGTGGGATGAGTTCAGAGACGGGATATTATTAGCTAGGGTAAAAACCCAGACACACTGCTGGCAAATTTTGAAATTTGCTTTGCAAGTCCAACTGGTCACAAGGGCATAGCGGCCTATTGCTGAATCACCTAAAACTAACGAAGCAATCACAAATGCTTACCCGGCATGGGGCAGGATGTATATAATTAAACAACAATGAAAACATCTGCATGACTGTCAATGGTAACACTGTGGATGTGGAGTTTCCTTAGAATTGAGTAAACAACTGCAATTAAAACAACTGCATTGAATCTCTATAGCACATCTGTATATTACCCTTACTATCTCTTCACCTAACATGTATATTGCTCTTCTGCCTATTTATTATTACTACTCTTATCTGTATATAATCTGCTCTATACTGCTGTACATGCTGCATACTGTATATACTGCACTTGCTGCTCTTTGCACTTCTGATTAGATGCCAAACTGCATTTCGTTACCTGTATTTATACATGTGTAATGACAATAAAGTTGAATCTAATCTAATCTAATCTAAAACCACTGCTACATCTGCAAAGAGTTTGGAAAGAGTTTAATGCTTCAGTTTAACTTCAAATCTCATGCTGGTTATGCCCTTGGAAAGGGTCAGTCACTCATTGCCAGATCGTACCTCAGCCTTGATTGACATGAGTCTGGTTCCCAGGCTAGGGTATTATAGGTGCTGGTTCCCATGCTGGGATATTATAGACACTGAGACAAAAGCAGTGGTGGTGTAGACAGTGATTATGATGCCTGACTCATTGCATGTGATGGAATAGCACATTATCCTGATCCTGTGCGTGTTGCGCTAAGCTAGCAAGTGCTAGTTGTCAGCTGCACTGCATAAGTCGGCACCTTTAGTTTGCAAGAATACCCTTTCGCACATTTCAGTGTCAAGAAGTGGGAATTTCTCACCCGTTCTATTTTTGACTTAGACACACATACACAAGGACAGACATGCCCTCTAGGTTACTGTATTTATACACACAGACATACACAGAGGCAACGCTTGGGAAAATTCTAGTTGCAACTACTTTATCAACACAGTTGAGCTGTGTCTCTTCTCTCCTCTCCTCTCCTCTCCTCTCCCCACTCGCCCTAGTTTGGGTTACTGTGGACAATGCCCTGGCCGCTAAATTATTCACACTCACGTTGCTCCACTTGGCAATGCTGCACGGTGACTGAAGGGCCAGTTGGGTGGCACAGCGGTTGGTTGCCAGACGCTGTGTGTGGCGTGGCCAGACTCTTAAAGAGGACAACCCACAATCACTGTCTGGTCCGAACTCCACTAGCATTAGCCTAGCCACCTGCATTAGTCTTGCCACCTGCGTTAGCCTAGCCACCTGCATTAGTCTTGCCATCTGAATGAACTGATAGTAGACTAATCCTGAGGAGTTTTGCTAACAGAGCTTCAGACATAACACTAGTCTAAGTGTATGTTTTAACTTGAAAATGAACCTCAGGATGTTTAAAATATGGCTTGTAGGTTGCTAAATGGCCCTGAAAATGTCCCTGTTTAGTGGTGATGTGATGTGATACACTGGGATGAAAAACAAACTGAAATAGCTAAACCATGTAGATTCATGTTGTATATGATATGACATAGAATATGTTCATCTAGCTCAGTGTAGCATAAGCTTCTGTAGCACTTACAATAAGTGTTTTATATGAAACGTATGGGACACCATTTTTTCATATGAAAACACACATACTCACACACACACACACACACACAGAGAGCCAGATTACATGTTGATAGTCAGCTAGGCATAAAAATTTAGAAACTATCATGAAGACCTGAAACCTGCCTGTGCGTGTGTCTGTGTGTCTCTGTGTATGTGTTTGTGTGCAGAAACATTGTTTGTATTCCAAGCTCTGGGCCGTTACCATAGTGCAATCACATGGTTGCCATGGAGGCAGGATCCTCAATTTGTGATTTGTTTGTTCATGTGCTGCTGGGGCAGTTTATTTTTATGTCGTCCTCGTACTGGTCGTATGTCTCTCAAGCCGTGCTTGCAGATGTGACAGGGAAGAACAAAAACACCTCCAAGAGAGTCAGTGTGACTTCTTCAAAAAGTCTTGTTATTGTTTTTGCTCCAGATTGTTACGAAACAGTTTCAGTCATGTCCTCATTGCTGAAACAGCTCTGCCGTTGCTTTTGCTCTTGGATGTTAACCTAGGGCTTGGGGCGGCATTGAGATTCAGCCATTAAGACTTCAAACCCTCAAAGACTTAAAGGGCTTAGGGGTTAAGGAGGGCGTTGGCATTCAGCCAGTGTTAGTTCAATAGTCACTGAATGAGGCCTAATCCATGTCCTAGACACCATCATTGAGTCCGGTCTGTGGTTTGCGGCAGTGGCAGTGGAGGTGGTAGTGGTGGTGGTCAGCAAGAGGTCAGTAGCTGCCTGGTTGTTTTTTCTCCCCGGGCAGTGTGCACCCTCTCCCAAGACCCGCCACTGTAGCCGACCCTCTGTTTGGTCTGGCTTTTTTTCCCAGAGCCTGAGACTGAGCCCTCACAGTGGCTTCCCTGCCTTGAGTAAACAACGGGTCGCTAATTGACTCTGAATTTGTTTGCACATTTGATTTGCTTTTAGGTGCTCGAGCTGCTGCTTGGTTGCGCTCTCTCTCTCTCTCTAAGCTTTAACCCACGCACTGTATCTCTTGGTAAACGGCATACAGGGTCGAATGCCTTTGTTTGAATTCTTGTCTTTGCTTCACAAACACATTCATCTTTGCATATACAACATCAACAACAACAACAAATACATTTATGCCTAAAATAAATATATGTACATAAAGCTTTAATAAATATATAAATATTAAAGTTAAGTAAAATTCACTTGTATTAGCAGACACATTGACCTGAAGCAATACGGATTCACAATGTGGAGCGTACAAACCCTAACCCTAACACCCAAACCCTAACCTAAACCTAACCCTAGGTCACATCCCACTCAATCCATGAATTGGCACCGTCCTGTTCCATCTCTCCCCCATGAGTTGCCTGTACACCTTCCCCCACTTCTAAGCCTAACCCTAGCCCCAAACCCTAATCCTAACCCTAGCCCCAAACCCTAACCCTAGCACCAACCCTAGCCCTAACACTAACCCTAACCCTAGCCCCAAACCCTAATCCTAACCCTAGCACCAAACCCTAATCCTAACCCTAGCCCCAAACCCTAACCCTAATCCTAACCCTAGCCCCAAACCCTAATCCTAATCCTAACCCTAGCCCCAAACCCTAACCCTAATCCTAACCCTAGTCCCAAACCCTAATCCTAACCCTAACCCTAGCCCCTAACCCTAATCCTAACCCTAGCCCCAAACCCTAATCCTAACCCTAGCCCCAAACCCTAACCCTAGTCCCAAACCCTAACCCTAGCCCCAAACCCTAATCCTAACCCTAGCCCCAACCCTAATACAGATTCACAGAGTAGAATGCCCACATACTTTTTATCCACACGCCAGTGATAAAGCAGTAAAAGAGATAATAAAAGAGTAAACAAATGTAAACATACACATTTACAAATGTAAACATACACATTTACTAATCACCAGCTAATGTTGATGTAACATTAAATGTGACTAGTATCCAGACAAGTCTGGTATGTGGTTGCAGACACTTCCTTCTTAAACATCATGGACGTGCAGCAACAGGTTTAGGTTTGAGATCCACGTCACCCAGTTGTCAGTCGGCATCATTATCAGAGCTCCACCACGCCCATGCTAATGATGCGTCTGGCGGAGGAATTCCTCCTTTTAGATTCGGAGCAGTTCCACGTTATGGATGTGACCGAATACAAGCCAAGGCTTATTCGCTAATCCAAAAAGAATGTTAGCTTTTCCATATTGCTGACAAAACTAATGGCTGCATTGCTGATATCAAGACCATGGACTACTCTATAACAGTGAAGTAATGATTTAAAAAAACATGCATTGTGGTTGTGGCGGAGCACTAGCCACTCTAGTTATACAGTTTTTTCCTGTAACAATTACAGCTGAAATGAGCAATTGCTCAAATTCAATATGATCATTCACATCAGACAAACACCCGGCATTTTACTGGTGTTATGGATGTGACCTTTTAAACAAATCAACCAGTTTGAGTATGCTACACATGTAGTACCCTTCATTTAGGGAAACACGTGGTCTGTCTACCGTC